>JAJHUR010097175.1:0-19188 GCA_027495735.1 Lutjanus campechanus
CGCGAGGAGTGTGGTGGAACGGAGGGGATATGACAGCGGAGTCTTTCATGATGGCTCTAGAGCAGAAATGGGTTTTCAGATCACTCTTCTTGCACTCTGTGCCAATTTACATGCCTCTATGCCACCTACAGGCTGCACAGAGGGGAGAGGGAGGGGAGAGCAACAGGGGAGGAGAGCTACGACAATGGAAGGAGGAGAGGAAATGTTAAGAGTGTAAAGTGGAGGTGGGAGAAGAGACAAGAGGAAGCGAAGGAGATTCAGAAGAGAGGTGACGACAGGAGCGGGAAAGGAAGAAACACACTTTAGTGCTATACTGCTAATTTGCTTTTCTGAATACAGTTGAGAGGAAATGTAATTGCTGCCTGGATTAACAAGCAACTTTTTCAATTTTCCAATTGTGACACCCTTAAGCTGCACAGGGACCAGTATTTCAAAACTAGACCAGAAGGATGTAGATTTTGTAATCCATTTTTTTGCTACCCTGGATAAAACTGATCTTGTAGTTCTTGTAGTGTCTTGCTGTGGTTTTACATGTAGGTATTGAAAGCTAGCTTTCATGGAGTTGACAGTTAGATAATAAAACAAACCCTTTCCACCTGCTATTATACCTACTATATGTAACATTTCCACATTAAAATGTCTAAAAAATCTAAAAAAAGTTTTTTTGTCTTAAAAAGTAGTGTGTCAGTTCGTGTGTTGTGGTACCGGTGTGTAGGCCAGGCTAGATACATTTTTTGCCTTGTTAACAGCAGATCAGATGCACGGATGAATGCAACACACACTTATCGCTTTCGTGTCCTGTTGAATAACAGATTGCTTTGTGCTTTCATGGCACCGAACAAACATATAATCAACTTTCTTGCTTGATCGCTGCGTAAAATTTGTACAAAACCTACATACCTACATTGGGCAGTTTATCCCTAACCTTTATTCAGTGCTTTGAGTTGCCTGAACATAAAAATGGTCGTTAGGATTTAGCTTCTAGGAGCAATGGTATTTTATAATCATTTCCTTTTCATGTTGATTTAAAAAAGAAAAAGGAAATATGGGTAGTGTTGCATTCCATCAAAACTGTTGCTAATCCAATCAACCTTAAGGAGAGGAGGGAAATGTGTACAATCCAGGGAAGAACAGAAATTACAAGCAAAACATCCACAAAAGGGCAGCAGTAAGGACTATTGAGGAGTAACGTGGTTAATGCAAACCCCAGGCTAAAAACCTCGTCTCCGCCTGCAAGTCTAATCAAAACCAGGTTGACGACCACACACTGCGTTGTTTTGCTGTGATGAAACTCCCTGCCAAGCCGTACTGCTGGTTCAACATACTCAATATAGTCATCACAAATGAGATGCTACCGAGGCAACAACAAAAAAAAAAGCAGCGTAGCCTTTATTTTAGGATCTTTTCTTACGTAATTGTCAACATCTGCGCGGAACAATGTGATTTTACACTTTGTCCCTTGAAGTGTGGCATGTGGCAGAGGAACGATGTTAAGGGTTTGATAATTAGATGAAGAGCTCTCTCATTCTCTCAATCTCTGCCTCAGTCTGCTTTGCATTTGTTCCTCAATCACATAACATGACTATCTCTGTGTGCTTGCTGCCTGTGTCTCCTCTGCCGTTACCCTCTGGCTCCCTCTCATTTTGACAAACTAGGACATGAAAATAAGCCTCCACAGTGCCAGGAGAATGCTAAATACAGGGCCTCTTTTCTTTGGCAGTGCCTCTTTAATCAACTTCCTCTTATCTCTCCCTTGCATCCCTTGTTTCTCTCTTTTCAGAATGTAATGGAGGAGAAATCTGCACACCGCCAACGTCTTCTCCTCTCAACACTCCTCCTCCTCCGTCCTCGCTCGCTTGTTCATTCGTCTGCCGTTGCGTTTCTCACTCTCTCCCTCAATCTCTGTCATTCTTCTTGCCACCTTGCTTATTCTCCGACCGCTCTGTATCTGTTTCTGTCTCATTTCCTCATTCTTTCCTTGCTTTGTCTCTTTCGCCCCTTGCCTAGTTCCCCCTTGCCTCGCTGTCTTTCTTCTTCTCTGTGTCTCATCCCCCTTTGCCCTCCAGTTTCTGCATTCCCTCTCCTGTTTTATACTACTGTCTATTTTCCATGTCTCTCCTCTCTGCCTCTGCAATTGTCTTGTTGCCCTCATTAAGAGTATTACAGTGTGTGCTCATGCACCCAGGCAGCATGGTTGAAGTTGCACAAGCGGGAGACAGCTCCACACTGCTGGATATTCACATACCAGGAGGTGACACAGACAATTATCAAGTGTTGTAGCACAGTAAGTGTGTCAGGTCTGCGACTCAGGATTATTTTCATTATCGATTATTATTAGAATTAATCGATTAATCGTCTATAAAATGTCAAAATATGTGAAAACTGCTCAATGCAATTTCCCAGAGCTCAAAGTGACGTTCCTCAGATTGTTTTGTCCAACCAACAGTCCAAAATCCAAAGACCATTCATTTAGTAACATAAATGCCAGGGCTGCCCCTTGTCTCCGATCCCGTTTGTGAGGTCTGCAGCTGAGTGTGAAGCTGCCGGGATGAGAGTCGGCACCTCCAGGTCTGAGGCCATGGTTGTCTGTCAGAAAACAGTGGATTTGGCCCTCCAGGTGGGGAGTGGGTGGCTCCCCCAAGTGAAGGGGTTTAAGTATCTCAGGGTCTTGCTCGAGACTGACAGTAAAATGGAGCATGTGATGGACAGGTTGGTGTGGCATCAGAGGTGATGTAAGCATTGCACCAGACAGTCATGGTGAAGAGGGAGCTGTCAATTTACCAGTCTGCATTCTTACCATTACCTATAGTGATGAGCTCTGGGTAGTGACCAAAAGAATGAGATCGTAAATACAAGCAGCTAAACTAAGTTTCGTTGCTAGGGTGGCTTGGCTCAGCCTTGTTTGGGGGGGAGTTTGGACATCCAGAGGGAGCTCAGAGTAGAACTGCTGCTCCTTCATGTTGAAAAGAGCTAGCTAAGGTGGTTCGGGCATCTGATTAGGATGCCTCTGAGATGCCTCCCTCTGGTGTTTTTCCAGGCAAATCCTCCCAGTAGGAGACCCTGGGGTAGAGCCAGAACCTGCTGGAGGGATTATGGATCTCCTCTGGCCTGGGAACACCTCAGGATCCCCCAGGGGGAGAAAGCATTGCTGGGAAGAGAGACGTCTGGAATACACTGTTTTGCATGCTGCCAATGCGATTATTGATTAAACTATGTTGCTTTTTTTTTTTTTTTTGAAGGTGTTGGGGATTTTGGGTGCATCAATCTGTTTGGGATGTAACAGGGGGTGCATGGCCCAAAAAGTTTGGGAACTAGTTGGATGATTAATCTTTGCAGCCCTCCAGTGCATAAATTACAGTAAATAGTATTGTAATATCAGTGATGTTCTTGATTAGAGTACGCACTCGGCCTTACCAACATTTATATCATCAAACTTTCAAGCTGAAAACAATTTGCTTCAATGGAATCGTCCCCATCACTGCCCTCAGAGTTGAAGTAAATTTGCACCGTGTTATCACATGAAGTTCAGCCTCTGACAGCCAAATTTGTGCTTCATCCAATTACAAACCATCTTGAGAGTGGCGACTTTTTCAGCGAGAACAGACAGAACAGAAGGGTCTAAAATAGAGGAACCTATCATATTAGCTGTGTCTCCAACCATCCAATTAAGTTTGCACAGCACCATTTTCTCTCTATTCACATCCTCAGTGGTTCCTCCTTGTTTCTTTGCTTTTCCTTTTACCATCTGCTTTCTAGCCTATTTCTGTTCCCCCTCCTTCCTTCATTTTCTCATTTCCTTCATTTTCTCTTTCTGTCTTTGCAAACATCAATGTTGACCCTTCTCTCTCTCCCCCACACTCTCCTCTCTCTTTATTTGACCTGTGTGTTTAGTACTTGTGTGACAGTCCAAGTGACAAGTCTGATTTCAAAAGTTAAACCCCTCGAAATATATTGAATGTGTCTGCTGATCGTGACACCTTTCAAGCTAGATATGCCCTGAATAGTTATCCATGATCTGCAATTGGGTTACCATAGTAACAGCACTTAAATGTGAGGATAATGGGTTAAAACAGGTGTTGTGCATCCATGCATTATAGCAGGTTTTCATTAAAAGTTTGTAAAACTGAATGGAGTGACCAGAAGCCTTTTATTTGATGCAGACATCCTCTGGCACAAGATTCTGCGTTGTTTTTTTTTCAACCTCTGTTTATTTGTCCATCAGTTGTTAATGACAGACGAGGTCAAGTTGAAAGATCGACTAATAATGCTCATCAACAACAATTTCTTTGTTACCATTAGAGGAGATAATTCATGCTTTCAAATGCAGTGAAGTGCGGCATGACTAGCTGTCAATCAGTGGAGTAAAATGAGTTGTGATTTTTTTTCCCCCAAACATCGACAGGATGACAGGCCACCAAAATGTCCATGATTTAACTGCCAGTATGTCGGACTTCATGATTATTAATTCTTGGTCTATAGTAAGTCAACATGACCCCGGAAACTACATGAAATTATCTTGTCCAGACCAAGACGAAGGCAACTTTACAATGTAATTGTGATGTGTTCCCTCGCATTACGTTGTGATTGTTAGGGTGACATTTTACGTTAAAACGGACAGTTTGGCTGGACTGCCCCATGCAAAGTGCCTGTTCAGACTGAAAATATGCAAAGGCCTACGTTGGAGGAGGTGTGTTGTTTTAGGTACTGATGAGATGAGTTTGGCTGACAAATTTACAGCATCCGCATTAGTGCTCAAATACCTGTTAAAATCTCAAGAACACAGAAGTCCCATCACTCAGACAATCACAAATATTGTAAGTAGCACAATCCAACTAAGATGTAGAAGGATAAATACAATTACTAAAGCAATTAAATTGAGTGATCTAAAAGTTCGTAGATCTGCAGTGTCGTTCTTACCAGCCCCATCAAGAAGAGCAGATTGCGATAACTTGATGTTTGGACATGAATAATTCACAGTGAATCCAGCATTTCACAAACTTAGACCTCTTATGTCTGCTGGTTATTGTTGGTCCTAAAACCAGCCCAGAGAACCCAGATCTCTGTGATCTGTATGAAACTTGCTGCTTGGTATTAGGAGTGTACTTCAAGTGTGGGTTAAGCGTAGTACATGTTGACATTTCTCTAACCTGGGACATATTTGTCAAATACCTGGCAGTTAGGTGCATATACACAAGTCCCCAAAGACACCTAATTTTGAAGCATTCCTCGCTGATTTTAACTGTAGAAGTGAGAGATGTCCTGACTTTCAATTGAAGTTTGGATGAAATAATTTAATCTATTTCATCCTTTAATCCAGCTCATCTGCTGCAACTTTAACTTTGCCTATTTGTAGGGTTTTTTTCATGTGCATGTGCACATGTAAGAAAAACCAAGACAGAAGTGTAAGAAAAGCTGTATTCAGAAATCTACCTGCGCAAGTCAGGTCTTTCGAATTCGCTGCCCTGATGAAGGAAACAAGGTTTCTTGTTTACATGACATTTAAGAAATCAACGTACGGTAGAGAGCCGACTCTGACCTGGCTCCTTAAGTTCATGTAAATGTCCTGAATTAAATTCAATCCATGAAGCCAATTGTTACAGTAACAATCCAGGTAAATAACAGAAGTAGTAGTATATATAGTAGAAGTATAATACTAATAAGTTAAAAAGAAATCTCAAGATTGTGCGTCAAGCGCAGGAAGAAGTTTCCCTCTGTTGTGCCTAGCTTTTGCAGACGATCCTGCCTCTTTTGCTTTTGCTGTTTTCACACTTTGGTCTTTGTCTCTTTCACTTATTTCTCTTCCTCCTTTACTTATTTTGTCATCATCCCATTCTATTTCACCAAGTAAACTCTTCTTTTTTTATTCAGAACCTTCTCTTTCTGCCTGAGTTGAGCCAATATTGGCTCATTTTCAGGATCTCCTGCAGCCCGACTGTCTGAACTGGCCATTACAATAAAATAAAAAGCAAAGAAGGTTAGAGCTGATAGTATAATAATCAGCACGTCTTTTTTTTTTTATCTCTCCCTATCTTTCATGCTCAGTTGTCCCGGTTACTGTCTTTTACTTCAGTTTTTGCTCTAATGTTGTTAGATTTCTGCCTGTTGTCATCACATTTCTCCCACCTTCATCTCTCTGTGTAAGAAAAGGCTGTAGCCAATTACTCACTGAAAGAGGTCAAACTCATGTCAAACACTAGCTCCCCCACTCTCACTCAACCCTCAACCCCACTGCCCACCCTATATTGCCCTCTTTCTTTCTCCATCTGGGGTCAAACATTACACCAGCGCTATCAAAGAGGGTCAGACCAGCCAGTTACATGTCAGGTCGAGCCCTCCCTTTCTTGTTTCCACTTCCATCTCGTCCTCCTCCTTCCCTTTCGCTACACTGACACTCTGTGTTCGTCTTTTCTGTTATCCTTATCATAATGGAGGGATTAAATAATGTATTAAGCTGAGCCATATTGCAGATGTCCAGGGGATGTCAAAGAGTGGCTTAAACATTCCCCCTGTGAATGAATGTTTTAAAAGGTTAAAGGATTTCTAAAATCCCAGAGACGCCCCGCCAGTTTGGGAGCATGGATACGTCCAAAGGGTAGGAGACAATTAAACCTTGGGATTTGATCCCTGTAGCCAAGACGCCGAGGCAGATGGGGAGAGGAGAAAGACTGCAGAAGAGACGTAGGCACTGTAGGCAGTTGGAGAGGAGACAACGTAACAATTGGGAAGGCAGAAGAGGAGACAGATTGACAGGCAGGCTCAACAGGTTTCCTCTGCACCTGGCGACACTGTAAAATGCATTTGCATATCCAGAGGTGATTTTGCTGGATTATATTCACATATGGGATTAAAATATGTCTCTGCTCTAAACCCTGCAGTCTCAATTTCCCACCAAACGCAGGTGTCACTTCATGTTACCGCTAGTATGTAATTTACATCAGACTGATGGGAAACATCTTGTATGGTTTGAGTTTGCCGGCCATAAATGTTTTACAAGTAAAAATTTACATATCTCTGTGCCACCTGTTAGTCTTTCCTGTGCTACCTGATTACTTTCACACATAATTTTATCTCCAGTTAATTTCTATACGCAAGCTTTAGAAGGCATGTATTTCTGTGATTTACTTTATGGGGCCATATAATCAAATGTGAAGTTCTTTGTACAAATTTTCTAAATGCTTCAGACGCTGATACGGCAACAGTCTGGCCACACAGGCTGCATGAGCAAGGCTTGTGCATCGCGGATCCTGTTGGTTGTTATTTTTGGTGCCCATATTAATAGGTTAAAGCAGCTACACGGCCCGCACGAGCAGCACGGCTCACACACACGTGCCACGTGCGACTGCAGCCATGCTTCATCCAGAGATTTAGAGTTCGGAGTCTCACCTGTTTTTTTTTCGCATGACATATGCAATTCTTGGCAAAAATACACAGTGAAAATAATCTGTTGACAATGACATGGACGTATCACCAACGTGACACCTCTCACCACAGTTTCAATGTCTGTATCTGTAGAATATGTAACAGACAAGGTCAGCATTTTTCCAGCACGCTCCCTCTTTTTCTCCATAGCAGTTCAGCGAGTTACAAGGTACAGAGGGCAGGTACAAGAGCGCAGTGTGGCTTGAGCCATGCTAGCAGCTCTGTGAGGTTGTACTTTGGTACAGCAGAGCTTTGACCTAATTGTTAAAGTCAGCATGCGAACATTCTCACAGTGATAACACTAACATGCTGAAGTAAAGCAGGTACAGTGTTATCATGTTCACCGTCAAATGTACTAATTAGCAATAAAAACAAAGTACAGCTAAAGTTGATGGGAATGTTAAGAGTTTTGCAGGTATTTCGTCAGAAATCAAAGCAGTGGACAGAGTCACCTGATAATAGCACATGAGGAAAAGTACAATGTGTACTAAAGTTTGTAATTCAACCTGGAGGGAACATGAATGTCTGTAGAAAATTTCACAGCAATCCATCAAATAGTTGTTTAGAAATTTCACTCAAAACCACAGATGTGCCCCCCATGGTTGTCTGACTCATAAGTGTGTTGCACATTCATGCACATGTACATGTATGCAATTATGGACACACTATCTGTGTTTTCATCAGGATGACTAACATTTATTGTAGCACCTATTGTACTTGTAGAGCGCGCCTTCGTACACCATGGGCACCATTAACGCAGCAATTTCATATACTTTAGAGAGGAAGGAGGAAGCTTCCTGGAGTTCTTTAGAAAAAAACCTACAGTACTTCTCGTCAGCATGACAGCTAAATGTTAGCATTCTGACGTTGTAGCCTTTGACACTTGCCTATGACTCATAGGCTGGGTTGTCATAGGTTATCAAAAGCCTTGACAACGACACATTGTTTGACAGACACACTAAATGAGTGTTGAATTCAGACGCATTGTTTATGTTTTTATATTGGGTTAGGTAATAATTAGTGGGACAGAGCATGATGAACATCTGTGTAAGTGCTTAAACAAGCCTGATATTATAATTATTATTTTAATTTTGGTCAAAACTGGGACAGTTTGATAATGAAAGTTGAAAATCCGGACATTTCTCTTTTACAGATATTTGTCAGGACTCGGAACACCCAGCCTGAAACCAGGACAATCCTGGACAAACTGAGACATCTGGTCCATACCCCATGGTGGCGCTAGAGGAAGAGTCAGAGGATCACCAAGTAAGTGGGATTCAGGACCATAAATATTTTACCAGACTTGATGGTAATCCATCAAATAGTTGAGACAGGGTTGAGATATTTCAGCCTGGACCAGTGTGGTGGACCATCCCACTGACATTTCTGTCCCTAGAGCCACGCTGCTAGCAAGGCTTGAAAAATAAGATATTTCAGAGTACAAGTCAATGCAGCTGTTGCTCATCCTGTAAGGCTCCGATAAAGACACAGACAAAAGGTAGAAACAGGAGACAAAAAGTTGCAGAACTTTCCCCCCGGAATGCGGTCGGAATCTTTGTCATTTTTGAATAATAAGGTGCAAAAGGTCATCTCCTCTTTTTGTCCTCATGTCTCCTGATGATCATTGAGGAAACAAAAGACCGGCGGACTATGAAAATAATCCCTGTGCAGCCGGACAGATACAGTACAATGAGAGGAAAGACGGCACGTTTTTCACAGCTATCATCACAGAATGTTTTGTTCTGCAGAACAGCTTGTTTTTGTATTGTGTCTTAGTTAATTAATGATTCTATCAGAATACAATAAAGAGTCAAGGGACCTGACCTGTTCCTCTGTTTGATGCCTCAGTGTTTGTAAAATCACACAAAAGTGACGTACAGGTTTGATTGCATAGTTCATTTAACAAGTAACTTGTGATGTGAAAATTGATTTTAAAATAGGCCTTTACTCTTCAAGACCAACAGTACGCGCTTATAAATACAAGTATTAACTAGAACCATAGGATAGCCCCCTTTTTGGTTCTTGGTAGAACCCTTTATAAAGTTTCCACCTGGAATCTTTTTGAGGGGGTTCTACCTTGAACCCAACATAAAGAAGAAATATCTGTGAAAGGTTTCACCCCGAACCTCCTATGAGAGGTTCTACAAAGAACCATTTTATGGTGTATTGTCTACACCCAGAACCCTCTTTGGGGGTTCTATCCAGAACCTTTCCATCTTCTAAGGGTGCCAGCAAGAACCCACCATTCCAATGGTTTCATCTAGAACCCGCCCAGGAGGTTTTACCGAGAACCCTTTTATTTTCCAATGGTTTTATCTAGAACCTATACAGGGGGCCAACAAAGAACCCTTTTATTTATATTACAAGGGTTTCATCTAGAACCCAAAAAGGTTATAGTCCACCGACTGGGATCTTGTCATCTGAGGGTTCTAAAAAGAACCATATTGTATTTGAAACATGGGTTAACATTTGAATATTTGAGTTGAATCTTTTTAAACCCATGCTTTCAGCACTTTTTGAAGAGCTCTTTCTCCCAAAGAGGGTTCTTTGGTTGAATAGGATTCTTAATGGAACCCTTACACATACAAAGAACTGCTGACAAACCCTCTCTTCAAAAAGGGTTTTTTCAGAAGCAAATGGTTCTGGGTAGCCCATGAGGAAGGACCTTTGAGTAGTGCTTATTTCTAAGATTGTACTGTGTAAAATACTTTTTATCAGTAGAGAAAATCTGCTTTTAGAGGTTTAGACCTAAATGAGATTTCTGAGGTTTTAGAAAATCCAAAGATGTACTTAAATTTCCTTGAAATATGCTCAGAGATAAAAAAATCTGCACCATACTCAATATCAAGAGTGTCAACTGACTTGAATCTTGGCCCGTTTTTCCACACAATTCTAGAAATTACTGTGAAATTCCGGACATTGTGCTTGAACTGAATTAAGTTCAAAGTGAATTTAGCCTTTATACTGTAGGTGCTTTCATCAGACAATCTATGTCAAATCATCTCTCTGCTGCTTTAACATTCGAACACTCTCCTGTAGTAACATGAATACATTCCTTTAACTTAAGTTTCAAATGTGGCGTTAAATTGCCCTTTTTAGTTCGGGAGTGGTTATGAATGTCTCGTGGGAGTTGATGTAAATATTTGATATGTTAATATTTGTTTTGCTGTCAGCGAATGAATAATGCAGAGAACTGAACTGAGGATTGGCACACACACTGGTGTTTTCATTGCTGGATTCATAATGATTGTTCTCTGAGGGCTTTTATTTCTCCCTATGTGGCCTTTGGTTTTTTTGGGGCTCAGCGTAGCCATTAATACCGCTGTTAGCTGCATCACTAATTCACACACACACACACGCATAGAAGCACATATGCACGCACGCACGCTTTTATGTAATCCTACTGTGTGCGCACACTCAACAGAGGCACATATTACAGTAGTTTTATGCAAATAATGTTTTTATTCCAAATATCACTGCATCATTCTCTCTTTCTGTGGATTTAAACAGGCAGACAGATGCAAATGCACAATGGATGTGAAGGTTCAACCACCAAACACAAAAGCATCCCACCAAAACTCAACAGTTTTTTTTTGTTTTTTTTTTGCGTATCACAATAGACTGATAGATTTGATGTCTCCACAGCTACATATTCTACCGTGCAGATCAAAGCGTGAAGCAAACAATCTGAGCTTGATTATAATTCTGTGTTAATTTCCATAATCACTACTATAATAACACGCTGCTTATTCTGTATACTTTGGCCTTTATGCTGCAATTAGGGGTAACAATGGTGATTACCATAATCACGTTTGAAAATACACTGGCCTCAATATTTCACATTTATGCATTTGGTGCACTATTCAGTATAAAATGCTTTTCAAGCTGCCTGTAGTGTAAATGATGAGTTTATATCTTATATATGCGAGGCCTCAATGACATCAAGTCTTAACAGTTGTGCTTGTCTGACCTTCAGTACAAACTGTTTCCCATCTCTTTTCATGCTCTCTATGCTCAAGGCATCAGCCAGACACAAATATAGAGTAGGCAGTATAGCAACCCAGATCCTACATGGGAGTTAATACCTGTTTCTTATTTAATTACAAGGATACTGAACAATTCCACACCTCATGATTTACGTCCAGTGCCAATATTCAGTGCAATCAATGTGGTATGTAGAATGGCAGTCAGAGTGTTGCCCTCGAGCCCATCCTCTTCAATCTAAGCACAAATAACACAACTTTAGCCTTTGCATACCAAATTGCGTGCAGTATGTACACCAGTCCAATTATGTGTGCAGGTGATACGTCAGTGCCTCCCATTGAAAAAAATATCTATACGAGTATGGAGGAGTTGGGGTGGGTTGAATGGGTTTCATAAACCATGATTTTTTTGTTAAACAGCATCCATTTCACAACGTTAACCTTGCGTATTTTAGTTACCATGATCAGGAAGGTCACCTGACAATAGATCTGCTCTCCACAGAAGTTAATGGGAAGTTTTAGTGTATCACCTACACACGAAAACTGAACTTGGTGTATGCACTGCACGGGACTGCATGTTGAAAGTCTAAAGTTGCGTTATTTTTATGCAGACTGAAGAGACGAAGTTGGGAGTTGAGGCTTTTTACCAGCGAATCCATGCCCTAACCGTGTCTTAGTTCCCCAGCTCTCACCATACCTCAGTTTATTACATCGTAGACACTCAACAATCAAACAAAGATGGGTTAAGATTGCTGTTCACACAACTTCAGACTGCACCAAATACATTTAAAAAGTTCTGTCAAAAGGCACTCATTAGTTTCTGTCTCTGGGAAAGTGGAAAATGGTCAAATTGCCCCAAACTACTGCATGTCTGGTCTATCTCTTTGACCCAATCACACACACTGTGTTTAGGCTAATTTATGTGATCTGCTTTTCATTTTCTCACTTCTAATTCACTGACCCTCTGAATTAAAGCCTATGATTAAATGTATGGTTTCACTGACGTCTTTTGGCAGCAGATGAAACTGCTACTTATCACCACCATAATTATCAGTTAGGCCAGTGAAATCATTCAAATCCATACATCTGTCAAGTGCATATAATGTACTTACATACACTGTAAAGACAGATAGGGATACATTTAAAGATTTAAGTATTCAAAAGTTTGTCACATACACAAGTAATATGTGTGATAAAATGTCATGAGGTGTGTTTAGAGAAAAATATGAATAAGAAAAAATATATAAGAGGAAAAAAATAAGATAAACAATTATAACAAAAAGTCAAATGTGCAACCCCCAATTCCAAAACAAGGGATGTTGTGTAAAATGTAGATAAAAACAGAATGCAGTGATTCACAAATCATTTTAATCATATCCAATTGAATACAGTGCCAAAACAATATATATTTAATGTTCAAGCTGATAAACTTTATTGTTTTTTTGTAAATATACACTACGTTCTGAATTTGCAATCTGCAGCATGTTTCAAAAAAGTTGGTCTGGGGAAACAAAAGACTGCTGGGCAGCCAGAGTCAGAAAGAATTTCACTTTCAAAATGCCAACACTTTGTGTCCTCAATTCCCAAATGCTTACAAAGTGTAAAAGAAAAGGTCATGTATCACATTAGTTAATATACTCCTGTCCCAACTTTTCTGGAATGTAGGGCAGGCATCAAAATTCAGAATTAGTGTATATACCAAATGCAATAAATCAGTTTGAATATTAAATATCTTGTCTTTGTGCTCAACTGAATATAGGTAGGGAATCACTGCATTCTGTTTTTAATCATGTATTACACAATGTCCCAACTTTCTTGGAATTGGGGTTTTACATATATCATGAGTGCAAATTATGTAACGTGCAGGGCAAGGATTCACTGAAGACTGTACTTGACACAGCCTGTGCATCCACACATAGTTCAGTTTAAGTAAATAACTGTTAAGCCTCAGTAGCACAGCCCAAATGATTAATGTTGGCAGATGTGGTCTAACCAAATTTGTGTTTTGGGATCAAAAAGGCAGATCAAAAGGCACAAATCCATTTAAAGTATGATTAAAAACGGGGATAATTATATTACATACATACACTTGCGCGTTATTTTGCTAATCTGCCAATCCATAATCAAGGCAAATAAACTTAATTGCAGCTTTATACCCAGAGCATAAAGCAGCCTCACCCTGCATATTATGTGTTGTGACTGACCAGTGTAGCCGCATTAAAGTCTGATAGATCTTTGTCTAATGAGGATGGACTATTTTTGACCTGTGAGCATGTTCTGGGCCTCCCGTTTGGACTCAGTTGAGTACCGTAAATAAATACTTGTTAGCACGGTTATTTTTAATTAACTGGCTCAAAACAATAATTAGCATATGATTTTTATTAATATGGAAGTGGGCCACCAGCATCACTCATTAAATAAATGGAATGCTGACTTGTTTGCTGTTCACGGTCTGATTTGATTTGACATGATAAACTGAGAAGAAGAAGAGGGAGTGAGAGAGGAGGTTAAATATGCAAACTACCACTGGCGAATACATAAAAAACAAGTATTCTCCTGGAGTAAAAGGCATACTGATGTGTTTGTTGTTTACAGTCTCCGGAAACTTAGAACTTGAAAGTATGGGTATGAACTTACATAACCCTAACTCTTAACAATAAATCTTTATTGTTGGTTTGTTGCTGAGATTTGTCTGTATTGACCATTTAAAGCAAATGTTATGCAAAATAAATGTGTTTAAAGTTTAAAATTTAAAAGACCCATATAGATGCAATCAAGGCTGTCGGCTGTACAGTATTTGAACCTGTGACTTCAGCAGTAAAAAAGGTTAAAAAAAAGGCTCTTTTTCTCCTTTTTTCCGGATTTTCTTCAGTTAGGTTTTGAATGAATAAAAATAGCTATTAGATTGCTATAATTCAAGAATATCCCCCATATCTTTCTTATAGCTGAGGCAATTATAGGAGACACTGCTTAATCAGCTGAATTCTTGAGGCCAAGAAGAATTTTATCAGGTCGATTTATGCCCCCAATCCTATAGCTGTATACTATTAAAAGAAGAAATTATATTGTCTCAGACCAATGATAAAGGGCAGCCAGTAAAGGCAGGAGAGTTAGATAAAATCGTATAAAGATGTGATCGGAATATTAAAATGGGATTAAACAAGACGGAGACGGTTAGCGAGTTAATGGTTGGCTCGCCAGCTACAGCTGTTCACCAACCGACTCTTCGAGTAGTCACAACATCACCAAGCCTCCGACCCGACCTGTTTTGTATGGATGTCACTTTGTGGTAATACGGGAGTGGGAGAAAGCTCATTTGGCTATTGCCCACAGCTGAAAATGATGAAGAATTAGCTTGATTTGTGCCATCAGTCCTTTGTCTATATGTAACGCTCACATAATGTTAAATTTCTCCTTTTGGGATTATCAATTTAAATACTAATCATGTACGTGCATTTACTGCTGTATAACCACGTTTGCTGAGGATATACAGTATTTGCTATGCATGGCTGCTTTGTAATGGAATAAGTACTGTAGATAATATTAAACATCTCACTGCTTGGGCGTAGATGCTGGGGGAGACAGATGTGATGTGTGTACACCAACTTCTACAAAACATGAAGCTATCCCACCCCAATAAATTAATTATTTAATTGAAAATATATATTTCATAGATGCTTGCTCCACTTTTGAAATAATTCACACATAGTCACTTTCCTGGGGTGAACACAAGCGCTGTAGTGCTGGGCCAGTCAATACATGTACTTCTGTGGCAAACACCATGTCCACCTTCTTTTACAGACCCTTTACAGGCCCCTTTCACAGCAGAAACTTTGATTTGTCACAGTAGGAAAAGCAAGAGGAAGGTTTGAATTTTCTGTGTGGGTATTTGTGGTATTTTTGTTACTGAGTTCTGCTTCATCTCTGTGTTTTTTCCTCAGTATTTTAAGATCCAGTGGTCCAATGGTGCTGTTACAGTCTCTCTCTCACAGTGTGGTTCTTAACCCTTGGTTCACTGTTAAATCTTCTAAGCACTGTATGGTAATGTGCCCTACTCTAAATGGAAAGTTTGGATTTACAGTATTTATGTGCGCAACATTTCATGTTGTTTTTTGCTCCCTATTTTTAAATATAGTTATGCAGATGACTGTGTGTTTAGGTAGATTTGTAGCAGATGCTGTGGGTGTGCTTCACCCATGAGGGCCTGCAAAAGACTCTCATTTAGAATAAAAGAAATGAAAGAAAGTGTTAGTTTCACATAGTGAGATTCTGTCGCTTTATGTCCTCTTGAATCATTGGGGAAAGGCCTCTGGATAAGAAGTGTCAAACAGCTCAGATGATATGTACAGGAGTCACATGGGAGTGGCGGCAATAAACATGCATTAAAGGTCTTGTATATAACAAAAACCTGATTATTAGGAACAGTGAAATGAAGTATAACATACATATCAACACCATCTCCACTTCCTCCTCTGGGACCTGCTGCACTGCTCATTTTGGGCCTCTTTGGTTTGTCGAGCACCTATTTAATGGATGTCTTTCGCTGTGGTTTATCTCCCATAAAAGTTCACTGAGATCTCTGTAGGCTACTCCAGTAATTTTGGCACTGTCAGTGTGAGTGTATTTCAGTGTGTGTACATGTTAGTGCATCTTTCCCACTCGCTGTTTGACCAAGTCAGGGTATGTATGTGTGTGAGCTTTAGTGCGGCTGCAGTTTTATTGGTATGCGTATGAATATCTGTGTGTATATGTGTGTGTGCACACAACTGTTTTTGATTGACAGCTCTGCGCTAGTGAGGTTAGACCACTGCTGAGAAGAGACCACTGGAGAGGAGCAGAAATCAGCATGAAAGCAACAAATTACACACATACACACACACATTTCTACAGTTCTATACAGTGAACTAAATCCTAAATTTCACATACACATTTTTACACAAGTTTAAGCAAACACAAGCACACAGTTTCAGCCCTATAAAATATTTGCATTCTGCATCAAATACCTATGATAATGATCTCTCTGATGCTCAAAAACTCAAATTAAAAACCGCAGTATTTTGCTCTATAAAACTAGATGTTTACTTATGTCATTTTTGGGGACATTACATAGGCCGACGTACACTTCCTTGAGACTTAACCTAACCCTACCCATAACTGCTTGCCTAAACTTTTCCCTAACCTTAACCTATAGCCCTAAACTCAACCACTGACCCCAAAAAATCTGCATTTTTCCAACTGGGGTCACAGCATTTGTCCTTAATTGCACGAGAGTTCCCCAATTAACTGGTGTTGAATCGGGAATGTGTCCCTAAAAATAGCTCAAGTCACACACACACACAATACAACGCACACACACACACACACACACACTTTTTCTCTCTTTCACCCCGAGGTCAAGTGTGTAATGTGAAGTTACTCCAATGAAAATCTCAACATTTAAAGGCACTCATGAGTCCATTTTCATTAGCAGATATGGTCATGTATCGAAGGCGCTTATCCAGCCCGTACAATACATTAATTCAAACTCTTCACAAGCTAAATGCAAGTGCTTTTGACCCTTATGTCCTTTATCATTTGCTGTCCTTCAGACTGATTGTAATAAAAGATGTTTAATCTGTATAAATTCCAATTAAATCATGTTAGATTAATGTGAATGTATTAAATGACTTGCATATAAATAGTCAGTTTTTGAACAATGTTATTTCATAGACAGACATGAATGGATGTTTCATGATTGTAAAGAAATTAAAATGAAAATTTTGGTGACATTTTTCCTAATTCTATTGTAGGCCTAAGTATAAATGGATAAATGTGTGGGTAAGAAAGCAAATAAGCACATTTCACAAAATGTCAAACATGCAATAGTTGGCCACTACCTCCCAAATATTCGAATAAAAAAAAACTGAAATAGTTTTCTTGTTCTGAGGTTTTAGTCCAGTGTTGCTATCAGTTGTTTTTTTTTTGTTTTGCTTTGTTTGTAAAGATATTTTTCAGCTCTTCATGTGTGAACTTGGGGGTGCATGTTTGAAGATATTCATTAAGAACAAAGCCTGTAATTTGCATCTACAGTATGATATCCTTTATTATGTATGGTAATGAATACCCACACAGGGTCACACCGTGTATCTGTCCTTCATTTGTTTGTATAAAGACACAACAACAATACAGCATGAGTGACAGCTCTGTGTCCAGACAGTTATGACACTTTTCTCATGCCTAGTTGTTGCTATGGAGATTCTAAATAATCTAGGATTTTTAGTTTGAGCCTGTGTTTGTGTATGCATGTGTGTCATCCTGTATAAGCCTGTACCCACATGCGTGGGAACTACAGTGTTTTCATTGCTGTTAATGTGTTTGTGAACATGCATGTGAGAAATGTGTGTGCAAGCATAATGCAATACCAGCAAGTTTGTGCATTTGTGTGTATGCGTGTGTGTGTGTGTGTGTGTGTGTGTGTGTGTGTGTGTGTGTGTGTGTGTGTGTGTGTGTGTGTGTGTGTGTGTGTGTGTGTCAGTGTGCATGTGAGCATCTGTACTCCCCAGATAAGAATATAGTGTTATTGCTGAATAAAAGCCCTTTAGAATCGGCCCCTGTGGGAAAAGTGGACACAGTTATCAAGGAGCCAGAGACCCTGACAAGACGTCAAGACTGTAGAAATAATATAACACGAGGATGAATGAATGAAAACCTTAATAACATTATCTGTGTTGCTTTCATTAATTCTCTCTCTCTCTCTCTTGCTCTCTTTCTCTTCCACATACTCCCACATACTTAGGACTTTGGCTTTCATACAATACCTATCTTTAACACTCTAAATCTCCTTTTATGTTGCATTTAGATGAGTTCAGAACCCGGAAAAAGGCTTAATGGGAGATCCTGGATTTTTTTTCTCATGACAAAAGGAAGGTATTTGACATACAGTAAAGCTGAGATATGTTTCCTCAGACCAAAATAACAGACTTTTTGCTCCTGATTTCATTATAATTTCTGTACATATACACTTCACTCTCTCACTCTGTATTGTTACAAAGTAATATGAAAATGCACAGTTTGCCGAAAATTATGTGCAAATTCTTTAATGCCTTTTGATGAAAAAGAAGGTGAATATAAGGCTGACAATTCATCCGTGCCTTTATGACACAGCTTTGTACTGAAAGTACTGTCTAAATTTGAAAAGCGAGAGGAAGTTTATATCTGTGTGAACAGATGTTTAGACACTGGTTCATTGTTTCTCTCTGACCTGCCTGTCACCATCACAGCTCGAGTGACTTTCTGCTCCACGGCTGCGCTTCAACAAGTGGGCAGTTTATTCACACTTTGAACAGTCTTTGGGAAGAGTCAGTGACGTACTCACCTTCCATGACCCTCAAAAATCCACTTTTTTGTATCAAATAAAGTGTAGCAGACGACATGGAAAAATTCCACACCCATGAAGAAGTACTTTTGGCCATGCGCCTGTGAGTTTTCTTGCACATTTTTTTTTGCCAAAATGTTCCACCTCAGTAATTTTAGTCTGACACCAAAAAACTAATGGCTCAATAATGTGTGGATGGTGGCATCAAAGGAAAAAGCCAAGTGACGTCTGGAATTTTAGGTTAAGTATAATTTAACTGTAAATGCAGGATATATCATGCTTTAAAAACATAATTTATCATTATCTCTCAAATGATAGTAATAATAATGATGAGCTATGACAGTCACAAGGAAACATTTGTGTGAGGACTGAGAGCCTCATCTGTGAAGCTGTAGCAACAGAAAGATTTGTTTAAATATTTTGCACCCTGTT
>JAJHUR010097176.1:0-21564 GCA_027495735.1 Lutjanus campechanus
AGTTGATCAACCATTATTGCACCACAGAGCGAAAAGGAAGACGTTGGATGGGTCAATTTAAGTTTTTTTCTCTTCAATTTTTTTTTTTTTTTTTTTTTTTTTTAAATCTTTACTGTAAAGGGTTTCTATTTCCAATGCAAAAGGGAATCTTATAATTTATAAAAACTTTTTGCAGTTTCTGAAGAACAGAGATTTAAAAAGTACGGTACGAGGGTGTGGAAATATATTTCATAATTAATTATATGCCGATATTAAATGAACTATGAACATTTGCAATACCAATGAATATTAGGTTACAAAATAAAAGATCTGACCAATTTAACCCAGCTCCTGTATAAACCCCAACCTTTTCCACTCTTCTATCTGAGTTATAGAGTCATTTTAGTTTAGTTGAACAGATACAGATACAGATAATGACATCTCTGTGTACCTCTATCACTCAATGTTCATTCAGTGTCACTATGGTAAATGTTTTGGTACAACACTGCTGCATCACTTTAATTAAATTTTATCTCTAATATGCAAAGGAATCTGTGCTTAAGGGTATTTTTCAAGATTGTCATCATAACGATTACTTTATTCATTAGAGCAGAGTGGTGATTGACAGGGAACTGGGAGACAGAGGCTGTGACATATGGCAAGGTGAGCTGTTTTGAACGTAATGAGTAACGTGCTTCTGATCTCGGCGAGCCGCTGGAGAATCATTATTTCAATGCATTTTATAGTGGGGACAAGGGAGAAAGAGAAGATAAAGACAGGTGCAATTTAGATTCATAGCTCGCCTCCTCACTGACCCGGCTGTCCACAAACTACACAACGGTGTCCCTGCGGCCACTGGATTTATTACCCGTTTACCATCACACCAAGGTCACATTCTCAGCGGCACCTGGGTCAGCTATATGGGCTTCCTGGGAAGCATCATGAAAGGTTTTCACTAATGAGGTCTCTTACTACACACCTTCTTTATTAACCTTCGTGTGCCTTGAGGGTTTTCTCTTCTTGTTATCATGATTGGTCTTTGCAGAATCTCATCTGAGAATTGCTTTTATCGTAGAATACTAGATTGTTTGAGATTAAACAAATGCATGCTGGGAAAACACACTATAGTGAAATGTGATCCCACTGAGTAATATTCTAAACACATATAGTATATTCATTAAGCCATCGACTGAAGAGTGACCAAATGACCCTCATGTCTCTGCCCATTGAGCGTTGATGGATCTCAGTTTTCATTCCCTGAGTAGCCTGGCGGCCATTGACTGTTGGGTCAGGTAATTATCATTTGTCACTGAAACCCTTGAATTAGCTGACAAATGATGATTGCCTCTTACTCTATGGACTACTTATAAACTCACCAAATTAAGGACTCACAATAATGTTTCCAACAAAGTGCGACTCTGAGATTTATAAAATGGGGGTTATTATCAGTATTCAGCAGTTATAAGTGGCTGATTTGTGGGCATGTATGCAGAAGATGCAAGGGCGTCCATGTATTTGTGTGTGTGTGTCCCTGAAGGCCCTGTGTGCCCTTTATTAGCAGCGAGTTGACTCTATTCAGCTTGGCTAGTGATTAAACCTTTTCATGGCGGGAACTTTCACACCACTGTGAACTATGTGAGGTGATTAAAGGCTGCTCAATTTGTAGTCCAGTCCCACTGCTATTCTTCCTCATTGATCTTTTTCAGCCCCTTGAAGTGAGAGCACCACGCAGCAAGCTTCTCTCATTGGAATGAGACAGGAAGCATACTCCCTACTCTTTCTGTCTCCCATGTCAGCAAATAATTCACAGACATGTATCAGATCTAATTACAGCTAAAATTAGCTGCCATGTATGGTACTGGTATTTAATCATGTTAATGTGATTAACTTTGTTGTGTTTCTTTTGATATCCTCATATGAATTTAATTAAGCCCCTTTATGTTGAACAGTGATTACATATCAAGCAAAATTTCAGAAATTGCATGTGCTGCAAAGTGCTCCCCCACACTTACAGAAATATATTCTCTTATTTTGACAAACTAACAAATATAGGGGAAATCATTTTATGTTACATTTCTTTTAACAAAGAATCTAAAGCCATGCTAAATGCTAACACCAGGATATCAACATGTTCACAATGACAATGCTAATATGCTGATGCCAAGAAAGTATGACTTGCTGATGGCAAGCAAGTATAACTTTACCATGAACCAGTTTACCATGTTAACCATTTTCATTTAGTGTGTTAGCATGCTAACATAATTAGCACTAAACACAAGTTTTTAGTAGCAAGAGGCTGACAAGAATGACATTAGTTTTGTGGGCATTTCATCATAAAGCAAAATATTAAAGTTAAGATGTAAGATGTAAAGTTTATTTTATTTGTTTCCCTGAGGAGAAATTTGTCTTGGATAAAGGGAAAATGCTGCATCAAACCAGACAAACCTTTTGAGGGTTTAAATCCCCCCAAATGCCAAAAAAAATCAGTTTCTTTCTATTCTTATATCAAAATCCAATAATGTTTTCTCCCTGCAAAACAAAATATTACATTATTTACATATGCTAACCAATTTCAACCAATCCGATCAATCAACTGTTAGCAACACAGGGCTAAGTTAGCTAGCTAGCATGTCACATGCTCATTTTTCAATGTTCAACATCAAATTACTCCCAACTTTCTGTCCCGCCTGCCTATCCTGTTTCACTAATCAATACTCTTGAAATGCTGTTTTATGGGAGTAGAAAATAAGGGGATCATAAGTTTTTACAATTCTTCCTGGACCATGAATGTTTGCACCTGAAGGACAACTTCATGGTGGCACATCAGGAGAAGTTAATGAAGTCATCAGGATTCATCATCATGGGAACATAAATGTCTGAGATAAATATCACGATAATCTATCCAATAGTTGTTGAAATATTTCAGTCTGGACCAAAAATGTGAACCGATGGACCTGTCTAGAAGCAAACCCCAGACCTGCAAAAGATGTGGCAACAAGCTTAAACTTAAGCAGAACCTAACCACAGCATTGCGACATTGTAAAATGTAATTAGTTTGTACAACATGCACAATGAACAAACAATGCGTACAAATCTTGCAAGAATTTTGCAAATCTCAGGTTCCCTTCTACCCTGGCTTACAGGCCGACATTTCCATCCATAGAGCCACATTTTTTTAACTGGAACCACAAGGTCATTAATCTTTTATGTTTTCACGACTACTTGTGTTTGCTCTGTACATATGATACCGATTTCATGTCCGTCCCTCCTGGTCGATCCCTCCTTTGCTGCTCCTTTTGAGGTTTTGTGCTTTTTTTCTGGCAAACTGGTCTTTGGGAAGGAGCTTTTCCTAATCCAAATCAAGGGTTTTAGGATGGAGTATTCAGATTTTAAAGCACATGACTCTGTAGGAGAATGTACCCACTTTCAATTTCCCCCAGGAGTTCACCACTAAAACACAAACACACTTTCACACACTGCAGAGAGACAAGAAAAGGCCAAGAGAAGGTTATTACATCAGCAATGCTAGATGCCAAAACACTTCCCAAAAGGAGTTTCAAGGCTAACAAGTGGCTTCAGGACAAATAGCAAAGGCTGATTGTGGTAATGCTCCAATATCAGATTTGATCAAGCAGCAGATGTTACCTTTATTGCAAGTCATTACTGCTGTCATACTTATTAGCATACAAATGGTTTCTCGGCCTATGGAGACCTAAAAGTTATTGCATGTGTAATTGAACCTGATCTCTGCTCTGTGATTGAGATGTTCCAACACACACACATTTCCGTGCACACAAGGTGGTGAGCATATTGTGTGCGCACACAAACCCACCCACACACACATACACACACAAACAAGTGCTTTTCCTCTGTTCTTCTCATTTGATCAGTCTTTTAATATATAAAACAGTAGACACAGTAGAAGGGAAAGAAGAAGAGGCAGAAAAATACTCAAGGAGAAAATGATGATAATCTTGACATCTGTTATGGTGGTTATGATAATGTCATTAAGCAAAACATTCACCTCCTCTAGACTGACACAGTTTATAAATGACACATGAATGATGAAAACTTTAATATTTCTCTACATTAAGCAACATCATTGATTGATTGATAGATGTCACCGATCCTTTGTATGGGATTCCTCAATCCAATATTCAACAATTCAACAAATTATGTTCTGTACACTCTTCACCCAATGCATTTTTTCATTACCAATAAGGAACAGAATATCATTTTTTTTTTATTATAGGACATTATAATTCTCTCTAGTTTATAACAGGGTCGTGGGAGCTTTTTGTTGCTGCCACTCAAATTTATGCGACTGGTCCTTACGACTGTACTTAACTGAAATTATTGCTGGGAACAAGAGCAGACTCTCAAAAACCCTTCATTGTGGCGTCATAGGCATTTTTGCAGATCTGTTATCATGAAAATGAGGAAATAAGATATTCAGATAATTTTTCAAGCCATGCTGGCACCATGGCTTTGGGAATGTCTGTTTTGGTCTGTTGGTCTATCAATTGCTTGGTCGACCTCTTTGGTCAGGACTACTACTAATATCTCAACAATCACTGCATCCATCTCACAGTATGCCTACAGACATACGTGGTCGCTAGAGAACCAACACTATGGACAAATGACAAATGACATTCCCATCAGTCTCAGCTGTACTTGATGTTAAGTGCTAATTAGCAAATGTTAGCATGCTAACATGCTAAACTAAGATCATGAACAAGGTCAACTTTATACCTGTTAAACACCAGTATGTTAGTATTGTCAAGCATAAAAAACAAGGTTCTCTGCACATCTTTCAACAGAATGCAGCTGAATCAGGTGCTTCTCAGCTCGAAGACAACAAATTTACAGAGAACAAAAGGGACTGAGGCACACTGATTAAGCCACTGACTTTAATTTGTGCAAACAGACAAACGTTTCAACACTACTGTGTCTTCATTAGAGTCAAAGTGGACAAACACATTGCAAACAACATACAGTCTAGTCCTAGGCCAGGTGCACTAACTGTCATTGGATAAATGCTTGAAAAGGTTTCAAAACTATCAAATAATGAATCCAAGGGTGGGAGTTGCCATAGTCAGTGTCCCAGTGACACACTCCTGGCACCATGTCAGCAACACAAGAACATAGACCTCTCGTAGAGTTATGAAGATAAAAGTATTTTTTTAAATATCCAAGTTGTTGTATTGTCAAGCATGTTGCCATGTTCAAGGTAACATTTACTTCAAAGAGCCACTATCACAGAGACACTTAAGACATTTATTTATCTTGAAGAGGCAAAGGATTAAAGGTTTTAGCCAGGTAGGACCATTTTCAAAGTCTCTGATCTCAGTGAAGGATGAAATCTGGAGATGTACATTTGGCGTAAATGGATTTGGAGCCATCTGCGCCTGACCTCAAAGCCTCATCTGAATTTCTAATTCTACTATGAAAGCATTTACTCTCTGGCCTATTGAAATCGCCATTAATCACAAATATAATTAATATAAATTTCACCTTATTGCATGAGAATTTATTCATTTGGAACATGCATGACCTTGACAACTGGCAGAAAACAGTTCATTCTTTGACTTTCTTTGAAAACAGTGCAAGGTTTTTAATGAATAGTTGTTGTGGGAAATATATTGGTCTGGTGATCATTTCAAATCCACTCTCAAACTGTACTGTCTGGAGCTATGGTCAGAAGATGGTTAGCAGAAACCGTAAAAAGAGGGAAACAATTAGCCTGATTCTGTCCAAAGGTAACAAAATCTGTCTTCCAGCACACATGACTACTAAATAAATTGTGTTTATTTTGTTTAATCCATTACTTTGCTTAAAACAAAAACTGAAGTGTTAAAATGACAGGTTGCGGTTCTAAGGGGGATTAGGTGGGAGCTAATCTGCTAGGCTAAGCTAACTAGCTGCTGGCTGTAGCTTCATATTTAACACACAAACATGTTGGGTAACTTTCAACAAGAAAAAATATAAGCATATTTACACAACTATTATTTAAAATGGAATATTTAAAACTATTCCTTAAACGCAAATTAATATGCAAATTCTGCCGCTATGGGTCTCTCTCACATTAAAACAATAACAAAATACGTAGTTTGATGACATTGTGAGGTAGCGTGAGATCATGGAAGTTGGGGGTTTTTTTTTTTTGGTTTTTTTTAGACGTATGTGACGTAAGTTTTTGCAAATAGCAACTAGCTAGCAATGGCTATAATAAATCACTGATTTCTCTCCCTTTATAAAATATGTCTGGCGTTTTTTGGACATTTTAGTGTGGATGTGTTGCATAATATACAGTAGCTTTTTGTTTACTAGACTGTGACTTGAGAAAATATCCATCTATACGGCTCGCTCCCACAAGGAGAGAAGGTGGCAGGTATATCAGGTAGTCTACCCTTCTACTTAAATCGTTGAGGGTGATTTTACATGGTCCTCTCTGCATCGAGACACTGACACATCCATTTGTTACATGAACCTTTCATTTCACTGTTCGTCCTTTTACACTCAGATGTGATTTGTGCATTTCTGCGTCAACACAGATGGATGAGGCTCCTCACCAAGGCTGTCAGTCTCAGTCAGGAGGGGACATTAAATTACCACATCCAAGGCTGTGCTCAACATGAAACAGGCACACACATACATAGCATTTACACACCCACAAATGACTTTGTGTGTATGCGTGTAGTCTTGTATATGTTTGCGTGGCTCTTGCACATATTCATGTTTTTATGGGAATATGTGAGTGGAATTTTTAATAACAAATCTGCCCTGCATTACTGTTATTGACAAAAAAAGCGAATTAATGACCTCAAAATGTACTCAGAAGGAAATAATAAATCTCCATTTGGCTCTTTAGTTGCTTGGCTGGCCGACTCACTGGCTGGCTGGGAAAACTATGCTGACCTGGGTGCATCCAAATTAGATATTGGCATGGTTGCGTGTATTACACAGTGGGAGTGCTGCTCTGGCTCAGTCACCCTGCTGCTCTAAATCTGGCCAGTGCTCAGCTCAGCAAACACAATGCAACAGCAGGGAGACGGCATCTCCACATTCTCATTAAGCTGCAGATAATAACTAGACAAAAGCAGAAACCCACAGATGTTTTTTAAATGCTTTTCCTCATATCTAATTGTCTATTTTTTGTTGATTTGTCTTTACTCTGTCATCACGCTGGTTTTGATGTGAGGCGTCGGAATAAGTCTACTGGAAGTGCAAATTTAAATTTCAGACTATAAAGTGAAGGACTGTTACTATTCCACATGGGGAGAGCACTTTAAAGAGCTTGAATTAAAATTCAGTGACATATAAACAATGCACATCTGATCTTTGTTGTGGCAAAATCTCAGGACCATCCATCTATTCACATCAGTCACTGGCAGCAACCCCTCGTAAATTAGTTAAAGGGATGAAAGGGAGGAGAGATGGAAAGAATGCCAGAGAGCAGTGGAGGGAATGATAGAGAGTACGAGAGGGGTGGGTGAGACAGAAAGAGGAGAGACAAAAGAGAAAGGGAGGAGGTAGAGAATGAGGAGGTCGCCATCATATCCCTCCCTGTCTTTGATCAGTGGTCCATGGAGAACGGAGGCAGTGCAGATAGCTGGTCCACAGCTCCTGAGGAACGCAGCTTCACATTCCTCCTTGCTCTTTCCCCGCTTCTGCAAAATCACTTCTAGTCTTTCAGACCACAGCAGCTGTGAAAACACATCATGGCTTACTTCATGCCAGAAAAGACCTGGCTAATGCACTGCAGTGCCATTGTCCTGCTGGTCCTCATTCGGTGGTGCAATTCCTGTCCGGGCAAACTCTATTCTATTCTTACCAAATGTTTTCTATTCGATTCTAATTCTATTTAGGCTGAAAATTATTAATTTTCTCTTGTTGCGTAACCCTCCTAACAGAAGGGTCAGAGGTCATGTTTGGCTGCAGAGCATCACTGGTATGACTCAGGGATACAGCACTTTGCCTCAGGACACCTCAGCAGGACAAATGCATGCTGATGAAGAACCAGGACTGTCCAGTAGAAAGAATCGTCAGGTCTTAGAATGCAACATGCAATCTTGGTCCACATCTGATTTTTATTCAAGGTCAAAGGTCTGGAACAATTGGCAGTAGCAAAATAACATTTAATCAGCTCTAGTATAATAGGCTAACTTTATAGTGATCGTGCAATCAAAGAGAGTACAATTATACAGTCAGATTTATTCTCTGCATTTAACCCATCCTATTATTAAGAGCAGTGGGCAGCCAATGTAGCACCCAGGGGCCAACTCCATTTCTAAGCCACATGCAACATTAAGCAGCATAAAGCAACACTCAAGTTCAAGACAGTCAAAAAAGTCAAAATACATTAGAACCTAGTGCGAGAAACGGCCATTTTTAAAACCTGATAGCAAATTCTTCAGTGTGAAGTTAATGGATAGAAATGGATAGACTCAGCAAAAACAGCACACAACACTCTCCAGCCATTAATGTCGCCATGACAATGATGTCAGTAATCGGGAAATAAGCCGCATTAAAATCACATTAATCTTGGGACAGGATCATTGTGAGTGATCTACAGCTACACTGTATATTCAACTTCTAACAACGCCTAACAATTTATTGATCAATAGAAAATTTATCTCAAAATACTAAATGTTGCACTTCATAATGTATTGTGTTCATAACAGGAGTGATAGGCTGGATCAGTACTGACTTGCCATCTGGTCCACAGCCGGACCTCGGCCCATACTTTGAGAAGCCCTGGTTGATGGTAACCACACAGTAAAGGGTTAGTGCTGCAAATGCTAATAGTCGTCTGTTTTTGACCTTAATCAAACAAGACAAGAAACGACAACCTCGGGAATATACTGTATAATGATGTGTTAGACAAAACAGTTTGTAGGGTAATCCTGCATCATTATGCCCAATACTTTTGTCGGCTTATTTCTAATTATATTGGAGTGACGGGGCTGTTTTGATTTAGTTTTTTGCCATAGACCCTGAAATTTTCATTATAAATGCACTTACCTTCTGTGAAAAAAAACAACAACAACAAAAAACAGTATAATATTCCATAGAAGTGTAACTTATTAGTGTGTCTGAAAGGCATTTCCTGCAGTTCCCTAATTATTCACTGTTGACATCAAAAGCATAAACTTTTCGTATGCTTGTAAAAGTCCAACAGGGATTTAATTTATACTGAAATCATTTTGGATGACAAATATTGTTATTTATTTTAGAGTTCATTCTTGACCACAGGAGCAGCATGTAGGATTTAGGTGCATCTAGCAGTGAGTTTACAGATTGCAAATGCCTTGTCTCTCCCTCACATTCCAAGTGTGTAAGAGAAACCTCACAAGAAACATGAAAGACCTTCTCTAGAACCAGTGTTTGATTTGTTGGTTCTAGGCTACAGTAGAAACATGCCGTTGCAAAAATGGTGGCCTATGTGGAAAAGGACCCGCACCCTCTGTGGATATAAATGGTTCATTCTAAAGTAAGAAAAACAACACAAACACAACACAACGATTCTTATTTTCAGGTGATTATACCTTAATGAAAACATACTTGTGCTTGCCCAGCGACGGTCCACACAGCCCAAATACAGCAATGAACTCCTGGTCCACAGGTGGACCATATCTGGTAGCTACATATGTCCTATGATATAGTCATGTTTTGTCTGGTCCTATGTTGCAGCAGACATGCTTCAGCACTGTTTGGATTTTTTGTGTTTGTGGTTTACATGTGTTCAGTATTAAGGAATAGTGTTTACTGACCAAAAGTTCTAATTTAACTATTTGTCTACCCACAGATGAAGAGATGAAGGGGGCTGGAAGACAGGAGAGGAATCACATACTTTTTCTTTTTACTTATGTACTGTTGCATGCAGTATGCATACAATTGGGGCATACTACTTCCTTATACCATTGCGCCTCAAACATTGATCCTCTTGCTCATACACTCATCGCAAAGGATTGTGGATCAGAATGGCTGAAAAAGCATAGTTCGCATACTGCAAAATGTAAGCAGATACAATCGGACCTGCATTTGACTTACTATGCACTGGGACATACTCATTTTTTTTTCTGGCATACTAAATAGTATGGTAGTATGGGTACTGGAACACACAGATGATATTTTACAGTTTTGTAAATGGCTTGATGTGAAAAATTGGTATTTGTTCATAATACTGTTGAGGCCATATGGTGTGTATTAATGAAGTGGCTTGATTAAGGTTCAGTTGAAGGTGACATTTGGATCCAGGAAAGAAACTTGCCTTGTTCAACACAGGGCCGGCTATGGTCATACAGTTGGCTTATAGGGCTGTGTCACGGGCCATATACGACTTGCTACCACATCTGAATCACCTGTGGACTGTAATTCATTGCTGTATTTGGGACAGACAAATTTTTCCAACAAAAAATGTAAAATTGACATCACTATTTTACATGACAAGTGGGTAGCCATCTGCTAATGCATATTATGTGATGTGATCAAAAGCACTAACTATTAAACACACCTTGAGGTGAGACTAGTATGCATTTTACTGTAGTGCTGGTGGGGCATGGGCATACCAGATTTTTCACATCTGGATTTTGGATGAGTCTAAAGTATTCTTCTAATTATGTCTCTGTGGTATTGGACGTTGCAGGATGAAATCAGTTCACAACAGCAGGCGCACATGCACACAACACTCAATGTTGTGCACCAATGCTAGATGAGATGTAGGCTACAGCTTAACAGTGTGTTACTGAAGTGGTGAGTAGAGCATCAATCCCTTTTTCAAATGAAAATGAAATGCAATTAGTTATACAAACTTAGTTTTATTTGATATGACTAATACCAGTTAAAGTTAGCCATCCCATAATCTGATTGTTAATCCTTGCAGACAAATGTCATTGCCATAACATTTGTCTTAGATGGATACCCAAATGTGGCTATATGTTATGTTACGCCAGTGGTTCTCAAAACTTTTTTGGTATGGCCCACATCAGAAGTTGAAAAAAGTTCTTACTGCCAACACCACAATTTGTTTTTAGCAATCATAAACAATGAACGTGAAGCAATAAAGCTGTCACGCCATGTCCCCCTGCCTTAATATGAGGAAGATGATAAATAATATACAGTGCAGGAAAAGGCACAAATAATGATAATAAAATAAATAAATAAATAAATAAATAAATAAATAAATAAATAAATAACAAATCCCAGAGGGCTGATTTGATACCTCCACCTAAATAAGGTTGAAAAAAGAACACAAAATTAACACAGATGCAAGAAAATAAAGAAAATAATACAATAGTAACAAAATCTGTATGATATTTAAATATGTATGATCATTTAAAAGCAGGAAATGTAAGTATGTGATGTGTAAGAGTGTGTGAACGTGCATATGTGCCCGAGTGTGTGTGTTTAAGAATTCAAAAATACGTCTTAATTCTCCCAATGGTCTGATATGGTTCAGTAGGCAAACCACAAATATGGGCTTTAATTCTCTGTAGTAAATCAGTGCAGAAACTGGTCTGCTTACCTTCCCTCCTCGGTTCTCTTTTGCCTGGATGTGAATGGGTGCACTGGCAGCTCCGCCCACCTCGGATGTGACGCTAGCCAATGGTAACGCACCGTGCGCCGTGGAAGGACGTCACATCGTGATGAGCAGGCGTTCTACTGAGGCTCAGTGCCGTGCTGGTCTGCTCTGCTCAGCTTGGTTTGCAGTCTCCACAGCACCTCTTGTTTTTGTGTGTGTGTGAGCCACCACTTGAATACTTCACACGACTGGAGGCATATACGGAGACATTAACCTGTCGGTTTTGTGGGAAGAGCGAAGGATAAGTTGTGAGCGAATGAGAGGACATGTTTTTTAAGGGGAGAAGAGGGACTGCCCGGCTGTCTTTAGTTCCAACCAGCCTTAAAGCTACTTTGATGCAGCCGCTTAGCTAACAAGCTAACTGGGAATGTTTTCAGTAACTAGCCAGTATATTAGCTTGCTAGCTAGCTTAAACGGACGGAGAAATTCGCTGTATATATTTACTGAACAACTATATTGATACTTTTATCTTTTGGTTCATCAAGTGAAAGAACTGTGGCATCGTCTCACAGTGGATATGTTGAATGTTTCGGGCTCTAGTGGCCGCTTGGTTGCTAATTTCCAGTAGGGACAATAGTTAACTGTCCAGGCAACAAGTCTGGCACACACCGCTGCTTTAACGTTACTCAAGTTTGTACAATGTTTATGTATTACTGTTTGGGTTTAACTAGCTAATCATTAACAATATGTGGTAGATATTAGCGTGGGGGAAGTAAATGTAATGTTATAGAAAAGAGAGTGGGGTGCCACTTTAGCGTTACATCCCAGTTTTTAAGTGGATCGGCTCACTCTGTTGTATAGGAGAAACCGATGCCAGTTAGTCGATTTAACTATTGACGAGGAGACGAGGTGGATGAACATTATAAATCGCCCACATGCTTTGGATCAGTTCCCGGACTTGTGAAAGGCATCTGAAGCAGAAGGTGGGAGACGTGGTGAGCGCACAGCCCTTGCAGCCCGGGGGAAGATGGCGGAGCGTTCCCGCAGGAGGTGGTGAAACCAAAACTTGGAGACTTCTTGGATTTATCGCCAGACATCTTATCTCAGATCATAGGACACATGCAGGCCAAAAAACGGTACTTAACCCTGTTCTCCGCCGGTGCGTGTCTCATTCTGTTGTTTTGTTTTGGGGGGATACAAGTCCCGCTGTCCAGACGGGGTCCCAGCCGGCGTGATGACCGCAGCCTCACCGGTTATCATTCCGGGGAGCGGTGGCGTCGCTTCCCGGGGTCGCTGCAGCCTTTCAGCTCCTGGGAGCAGGACCGGAGCGATGATCACAATGAACACATATCTCCAAGGCAGAAAAGGGACGCTAACTCTGGCGTTTACATCGGGAAACGCTGCAGAATGGAGTCCTGCTTTGATTTCTCTCTGTGTGAGAGGAATGGATTTAAAGTTTATGTCTACCCCCAGCAGAAAGGGGAGAAAATGTCAGAGAGTTATCAGAACATCTTGTCCTCCATTGAAGGATCCAGGTTCTATACACCTGACCCAGGACAGGCATGCCTGTTTGTCCTGAGTTTGGACACTCTGGACCGGGACCAGCTATCACCCCAATATGTGCACAATCTGAGAGCAAAAATCCAGAGCCTTCCTCTGTGGAATGGGGGCAAAAACCACATCATCTTCAACTTATACTCTGGCACCTGGCCAGACTACACAGAGGACCTTGGCTTTGATGTCGGCCTCGCAATGTTGGCCAAGGCCAGCATCAGCACAGAGAACTTTAGGCCCAACTTTGACGTTTCTATCCCTCTTTTCTCTAAAGACCATCCTAGGACAGGAGGAGAAAGAGGCTACTTGAAACATAACACCATTCCCCCTTACAGGAAGTACGTGCTTGTTTTTAAGGGGAAGAGGTACCTCACCGGAATAGGTTCAGACACTAGAAATGCTTTATATCATGTTCATAACTCAGAGGATGTGGTCCTCCTCACCACCTGTAAGCATGGGAAGGACTGGCAAAAGCACAAGGATGCACGCTGTGACAGAGACAACGCAGAGTATGACAAGTAAGTTCTCTTACAGCCAAAGAGTGTCTCATTCCTCTCCAGTTCTCACCAAACAGCTGTTGTACGGGTCTGTTTTTTCTTCCATTCTATCTTATATCTTGTCTTTTAACTTGGTCCTCATGTTTTGGCAGTATGGTGGTCTTATATTATGTATTACTGGTTCAGCTCACAGTATTAGCCTCTCTATCCAATGTTAATAATGATGTTTTAAGTGTCATGAACATTTTGACCACATTACCAGTTCCCTCCTTGGATTGAACCTTAGATTTTCAAGTTGGGCTTTGTAACTGTGGGATTATGTAGTCCAGGAGTTTACATAATTTTTCATGTCATGGTCCCCCACCATAGATGCACATTAGACCATGAACATCCTGTTTGAGAGGGTTTTGTCTGGAGGAGTATTTTCTTTTTTAACTTTTGTTGGTCAATAAATGGTCAACCCAGGATGTAAAAAACACTGTCCTCCCTTGTTGTACCAATTTCCAAAATATGTTATAAAACTTAAAATAGGCTATTTGTTGCTCCTTTTGCTAGGGTCCCCCTACCACCCACTTAAGGATCCCTGCTGGTCCCCACACCCCAGTATGAGAACCACTGCTGCAGTAAACTCAAGTAGTGGTATATTAAGTTGGCAAGGATCTGATTAGGTCCAATGCCCTTGTATTACACTGATGAATGTTTTTCCGTTCTTGGATCACATGCTGTTGCCCTCCTGTTGTTTATCTTGTTTGCTTTCTTGTTTAGTGCCCTACAAACTTCTAAGTCATGTACATAATTTGTCATTATACTTGCCACTAGTGAGGGAGTATGATGAAACTATTTCTAAATGCAGCATGGTCTGAGGGCTGTCTAGATCCCACTTCTCCCTGATTGAATTCCTTTTCATTTTGCACAACTGATTTACTCAACAGTCATAAAAAATGCTTTAGTGGACAACAGTGATTTGCCGCTTTTAAATAGTCCTCATATCATATGACTGTTTAACAAATTACACATCATGAGGCACAGATAAGTGGATTTGCTTTAATTTCAGCTGCAAGAGCCAATGTATTTATGCAGTTCAATTGATATCCCATCTGTCGTTACAGCCTGCCATTCAGCAGTGGATAAATCTGTTTTTCTTGCTCCCGACATTTCCACCTTTATGTCTGTCAGTGTATTATGAGTCCTGATCCTCTCTGACAGAAGTTGTCAATACAGTACAAAACATTTAGCCACCACATCTCATGTTGCATGCAGATAACAATTTTTTGAACAAATACATTGGCAAATTTGCTACAATTCTAACCAGCTGAAAAGTTACATAATGCTCAGTAATACTGGCTCTGTAACATGTCCCAGTCCCTGCAGAAGGCAATATCACACCTTAGAAAGTTGCTCTGTGATCATCACCCAGTAAGCCATACTGTTTTCTGTGCCCAAATCTGATGAGCAAACTGGCGTCTGTCTCCCTGCTTTGGCCAGTGGGATTCATTTCATGTCCCCCCAGACTGTGCTGTGTTGTTACTGGTGACTGTGTGGCGCTGGGTGTTTGACTGTGGCTCTTTGGAGTGGATTAGCAGGGACAAAGCACTGGTGCCAGTAAGGGGAAGCCACTCTGGCCCCTGTTTGCTCAGTCATTTCCCAGACCCAAACCCAACTACATCAGCCTGGAATGCCCTGGCCCCAACCCGTGTCCTGCGTGACCCCTGCGTTGTTTGGGGCCTGCTGTGATTGACCCCCATGTCAACTCTTTACCTTGTTGATATCAGTTATTCAGCTTGGACAACAGACGACTTCATAGTATGTTTGCTATGAAGCCAGGCGGCAACATGAATTACAGTGAGAATGCGCGAGAGGTGTTTTCTTTCTGTCCTCAAATCACAAACTGGTTCTGATGTGTTTTCATATCATATCTAATGTGTTTGCTTAGCATTGATCCTCAGAGGATTCCCATGTTTGTGAGTGTGCCTCTGTAGGCAGGTATCAGCTTATGAGGTTCATTCGTTGGCTCAGCAGAACAACATTCACCGTATCACTCTTAAGGCTTGAGCTATCTGCTTTCTCTGCCCCTTTCCACCAGCTCGCAGCTTGCTACCAAGCGGTGCCAGTGAGTGATTTCACACAGTAAGATGGGTGGCATCAGAGCCATAACCCAAAGGAAAAAATTAATCCTCCTGTCATTAAGTAGCATTGGGGGAGAAACAGGCTTTGGGTATCTCTCTCTAGCCCTCGCCAGCTTAGCTTCATTGCACGGTTACAGTATGTTCAGTGCCTCTCAGTCCGTACATCCTCACTAAGCCACATCACTATCAGTCAACAGGCTGTGACTTGATCCCCAGTCCACAGCAGAACTCCTGCTACCTTCTCCTTGTGCTGGTAGAGCCACAACAGTCTGTATGCCACTTAAACTAAAAGAGTTCCAAAAGGTTCTTGCACTTAAATAGTGAGGAACATACATTACTTTCAAATAGAAAATTCGACTTCCCCTTCTTCCTCTTCAAATATGTGGCTGTTTGTGTGACTTTTGTCATGCAGCAACTTATGAACTTAAAAGTCTGTTCACTCCATGATCAGGCCTTACTCCGCCTACAGTCCAATTAGCAAGAACACATAATTCATTAATTAAAATAATCATAAATCAAGTGAGACTTACTACTTTAATTATTAATTATTCTTATTCTGTTGATTATTTTCACAATTAAGTGAGTAATCATTTAGAAAAAAAATAAAAAAAATTCCCAGAGCCCAAACTGTCTTTGGATTTCTTTTGTCTCTTTATTTGCTGTGATATATGTTAAATAAAAGCAGCAATTACATTTAAGAAGAATTACTGAAACAATTAATCAGTCATCAAAATAGTTGGTAACTTTTTTTGGTTTTAATAATTGATTAATTGTCTAATTGTTGCAGCTTTAATCTGGATACATAACTGTCCACATCTTGTTCAAGTCACAATTCTATACTCAGACTTCTGTAGGTTTACACTGAAGTTTAAAGTGCTAGTAGCAGTTGTTTTCATTGTTGACTAATCTGTTGATTATTGTCTCAATTAATTGATTAGTTGTTTGGTCTATAAAATATCATAAAACTAAAAAGACATTTAGTTTACTGTCATAAAGAAGTAAAGAAGCCACAAACTATTAACAAAAGAACCTGGAATCTGGGAATTTGGCATACTTTTTCTTGAAAAAACACTCAAAACTGATTAATTGATTATCAAAATAGTTGGCAATTAATTAATGATTGATTCACAATTGATTCATTGTTGTGTGTAGAGTGGACTGTTGATCAGTTGGATCTAATAATGACAACTTGGTCAGTGGCTCTTAAATGTGTGCCTGTGGACTTTCCACCATTTAATCAGTCATAAGGTCAGAGAAGATAATACGAATACGAATACGAAATACTTTATTGATCCCCAAGGGGAAATTCATTTGTCTGTAGTCTCATCTATTTGTATAAGAATTATAGAGTCTGATGGCAGTTGGTATGAAAGATCTTCTGTATCTCTCTGTCCTACAACGAAGAGAGAGGAGCCTTCCACCACCATTATTTCTTTGGTCCATCAAGGTGTTATGCAAATGACGTAAAAAGTGTAATGTAGTAGTAGTAAACTGTTGATCTGCTGTTAAGAGTGGATATTCACTCACTAGAAAGTCTGAAATTATATTCCAAAGTTTTCATTACTGAAAAAATTCCATGGTTTATGTACATGAAAGAGGCAAGTGAAAAGTGCATCTCTGAGCCAGTTATACATTTTTTATGAGAAGTTTGTTTGGAGCGGATCTGGAGAAAAATATCTTGCAGTGTACAGTGATTTTTACAGAACATAGCTTGAGGCTATTCAGGCTCATCTATTGCAGTTTGCTGCCTCTTTAATGTGCTCTGCGTGTGTGTCTGTTCATGTGTACGTGTGTGCAATGAAAGCTCACTCTTACACGGTACCTACCCTGGACTGGACTTTGGTTACATACTGGTTGTGCAGGCTGAACTACATGCTGTCTATCGATCAACCAGAGCCTGAATTCAGTGTTTTCAAGGGGTGCCTGGCATGATTGCCTATTTGCAATATTGATGGCAATGATACATGAAAGATGAATCATATTTTATCCCTTCACATTGTTTTTCCATTGTGGTAGTATAAGGATTCACCAGATGTAGCAGATCCCATATTATCAAGTGTAATCATTGTAAATAATCCTTCAGGAGGTGTTTGACATGGTATGAATGCATGTACCCTTGATCTGTCCATATTGGAGACAGATTTTTTAAAATAGCAACTTTCCTGGTTCTCTTGCTGTATTTGGGATGTATTATTTCATTTCTTTCTGGGCTCCAGCTGCCAGTACAGTTCACCATGAAAATCTTATAATCACAATAAGGTTTTTATTCAGTCTGCGCAACAAGTTGGGTGGGGTTTTGCCTCTTTGTGGGGGTATCCAAATGTTTAACATTATGCCTGACAGGATAGATTAATCAGTCCCCCAAAGCTGAATTATTTTCAGTTGATAATCATAGCCAGACCTGCTCTATATCCCTGGCCTGGCACCCAGCTGTGCAGGGCTTTCCAAGGGGGTGAGACTCGGAGGGGCAAAAGATGTGGGTGGGACCAGTAGTCAAGGAAGCCAGTTGCCAAGGAGATCAATATTTATTTTCAGGGCAACTTTCTAAATGAAAAGTGTGTCTGACTTGCACTCTGCTGGAAATAACACACCAGTTGGAATAAACTGGTAGTAGCATGCTACAAATTGGGGAATATTAAATGAACTAAGCTTTAAAGGCACTGTTCACCCCAAAATGAAAATGTTTTTCTTCTTGACTGATGGGGCATGTTCGTTTTTCTTCTTACCTGTAGTGCTATTAATCCATCTGTAGTTGAGTTTTGGAAATATCAGCTGTAGAGACGTCCTTCCTCAAATATAATGGAACTAGATGGCATTCAAGCTTGAGGTTACTACAGGAGGATGTTAAAGAAAATCTACAGACCTTGTTGTGAGCTGTTTCATGTAGGAACTATTTTCTCTACTGAACTACACCCACAACTGTATCACCACACAAGCTGTGTTAACATCCCACGCTGTCACAAACGCAAGCCTCTCGTCCATAGGTAGATGCGTGCGTTCTTCTTTGCTGTGATACTGTTTGTGGATGTAGTTCAGTAGCAAGAAAGTAGTTCCTATATGAAACTGCTCACAACATACTCTGTGGATTATCATGAGTAATCGGGTCATGATTTCTGCAAAGAAACATTGCTGTTGAGTTTTTCCAAATGTATTTTTTGGTGTGTTGAGAACCTGAATGCCAAGCTGAATGCCATCTAGTTTTCATTATATTCGAGAGAAGGCAGACATCTTAATGCCCATATTTACAAAACTCGACAAATCATCAAAACTATCTAGATGGATAAATAGCACTACATGTAGGAGGAAAAATACATATTTTTGATTTTGCACTTAACTGTCTCTATTCCCTTGCATTAAGCATTTGTTAGACATCAGCAAACATTAGCCAATCTGTAAACATGTTAATTTTCACAGCTATAGCTGTATTACCTTTATGCTTACTCCACACGGTATCATATCGCTTACATACAGCAGAGTTCAAAAACAGTCTTCAGATTTCTGTGGGTAGTGCCGAGCTCTCCATGAAGGTTGACGTGTATTATTATGAGTGAGTTGCACTGTCCTGTTACACAGCCCTATGGGTCAGACAGTACAGTCTGTGGTCTAACTGGGTGGAAGTAATAGTTTCTGTGCCTGGCTGTGGCTCTTTGTGCAACAAATCCCTCTTATCCTCTCCCACTGACAACAAGGAAGTTGTGACAGACTGAATGCAGCCTCTCACCATAATTACCATGTAATGGCCGTGTCATTTTTGTGTCATAGTTCAGACTTTATACTCCAGATGTTTGGTTGGAATGTACACGGGTTTCTGATGTACTGTAAATATGAGGCCTTGTTGAAGGAAAAAAATCTGTAACATCAGGATACGGCATTGCATTGCACACTGTCTGATTGTTTTGGTTTTAGTTTTAGTGAATTTTTACATTTGTAACATTTGTAACCTCTGTTCTCCAATCTTGAGATTTCAGTCTTTTCACATCTTAGATAATATACTAAAACTAAAGTAAACAAAACAATCTCCCTTTTGTAAGTCTGTTGTTACTTATATCTCCTTGTGACTCACTTAGTTTCTCTTAGTGGTGAATTGGCACTCCGCCAGGTACTTTTGGTCTCAACAGTAAAGGATTTTTTTGGGGATTGATGTACTTCTTTACTGCTGTGATAAATATTGCTTGTCCACATGTTGGAGATCCCCACATATACTGTACCTGTATATTACATATGTGGCGGAGGTCTCACATTTGTGCTCAGTGAAGGTTTTATTGGGTATGCAGCATCAGTGTTTCTTAGGTACTTCCTTGTTTGCATTTACATATGCCACTTGAAATGTCTGGACTGATGGGGCATGTGCAAGCATTTAAAATGTCAACTTATAGCCAACATATTTGTTTTGCAGGTTAGCTACAGTATGTCTCCATTTTGCTGTTTTACCTGTCATGTCCCTGCTGTTTCCAGCCAGTGGATAGAGTCAACTTCTTCCCTCCCTCTTCACCACACTCTGTCCTTCAGACATCTGCACTCAGCCACTGTGTACAAGCCTGTAATACAGCCAAAGGAGAGAAGAAAAGATACAGCAGGAGGCAGGTCAGATGCAATTTTAACCTCAAACTGAAAGCCCTCTCACAGCTTGTTTCCAATTAAGAGACCCTGCCAAGCGAGAGAGTACGAGAGGGATAGAGAGAGAGATGACGGGAGAGACACAGAGGAGTGGGAGACAAACTGAGAGAGTGAGTTGGAGGGAAAAATAGGAGCACAAAGAGAGAGCAGTGAGAGTCTGAGAAACTGAGGGAGAAAGTAAATGCAAGAGAGAAGCAAAAAAGAGGGAAAAACACATGCCAGCCATCCAGCAGCGAGAGGTGAGTGCAATAGCTGGCTGGGTGCTGACGTTGGTCTGCTAGGTGTATTTATAGACTTGCTGGGTTTTAATCCTCAGTATTGGCCAAAGCCCCTGGCAGAGGGCTGCTAGCCAACTTGATGCAGGCTTTATAGAGCTTGGGGAAAACGATAATCGTTGGGGGAGGATGGTCGATCTCGGAGTTCCTGCACATTAACTTTAAACGCCTTTTTTCCACAGTCTTGTCCACTATTTCAGTACACTGGATCAGTAGTTTGTTTTTTTCTTTAAACAGGGCCCTAATGTATTTGTTTAAACAGTTTATTTTGTAGCCTAACTTTCTTCTTCTGAATCACTGTTTCTAGTTTCCTATCCTTTTTTGTCCATAGTGCTTCTAGCCAAGCACATCTAAATGCTCTGTGGTGAGAAAAAAATCACAAAATCACATTTGATATGTATTAGTAGAAAAAGTGAAGACTAATAAGCCTTTCTTAAAATCGCTACATTTTGTCTCCACTGTTACAGAGCTCTACCAGCATCAGACACAGTTCAGTTTTTATAGTCTTTATTAGGGATGTTCCTGGCGACTAATTTCCCTGTCGATTAAACGCAAAATTGAATTTAGACTAGTCGACTAGTCTAACACTAAGAAAACAGTCAGAAAGCAGTTAAAATTGAGCAGAATTTATTAATTTATAATGTTAAACACTGTCGAAAAAAATACTGTGCGTATTAAGAGCCATTTGAAGCCGTTAATCACAGTCAACAATCGCCAAATCGGACTTTAAATGCCGCTGAAATGTGCGCTATGCGTGCTAAATATGCAGTACAAACCAAACACATTAACGTACAAACATTAGAGCAACTCACAAAATGCTTCAACTTTTCAGACCGAAGAGGATCACGGCATCTGCAGGCAAACGACCCTGACGTTTGCAGCTCACAGCAGCAGCTCCGCCTGCATGTTTGTATACGTGTCTGTGTTTAATGTGTGCACGTTTCTCCAGTCGAGTGATTATATATCAGCTTATTCTGTCACAGTCTACATTC
>JAJHUR010097176.1:21584-71341 GCA_027495735.1 Lutjanus campechanus
TTTTAAACGACTAGTAATTCCGGTGCCGACTAGTTAGGGAGCGGACGTTTAATCGTATAGTCGACTAATCGCGCGCATCCCTAGTCTTTATAGCCCCGTATTTTGTAGGAGGAAGACATCAGTTCCAATGTTACCTCAAGATGAGCTACAGACACTTTGAACATAGCCTTTGTGCAAAGTTGAACTCAAAGAAATATCACTGGCAAAGGCAGGCAGATCAAAAACTTTGTGTCAAAGTGTTGCACTTTGGTTTGAACACAGTGCAAATATTAAAGCCGATGGTCAGCTGATAGCCTGAGAGCATGTATGCCTGTTTGATAGAGAATATCTAGGGTGAAGTCAGTGTTCCTGCTGCAGAAAATTTCTCAGGAGTAACAACATCAAATCAGTCAAGTATTTTGTAGCTATCAACAATGCACAGACCACAACTTAACCTGATATGTCTGGCAAAAGTTTATAATACATTTGAATTTTAGATCATTGTAATTTGCTTAGTAAGAAAGACATATGACAATGAAGGCAAAGCATAAAATAATATTTAGGGCTGTACCAAATGCCGAAGCTTTGTCCAACGCCATGGAATTCAAATATTTGGTTATTTTTTTCCCGTTGGCCACCTTGGTGTCGCTCCTGCTGCCATTGTTTAGTTGGTCAGCGTCAATTGCTCGGGAAGTTGTTGCTTCAGCATCACCTGGATGCAGCCTGATAAAACACCACAAGTACACGCTATGCACTGTAACTGGTTCTCCCCCTCTGTACCCGTCGTCTCTCAGACTGCTGCTGCTGTTTCCACACACACCCAAAAGCCTGGTGTAGCAAAGCTTAAAATAAATTCAAATAATTGCTGCTGAAGCCTCAAAGCTCAAAAATGCTATTTGGACGGCCCAAATAAACTCACACTAAAAGGGTGAAATGTCTGATTCAGTAAAAGCTAGTCAGAAAGCTCTGACTGACTGCCTCAGCTACTGATTCATATTGCTCACCCATCCACATTGCCAAAACTTCTGGCCACAGACACGTGACAACAGCCAGGTTGTGCCCAGTGCGCAAAAGTTAGTTTGGTGTGTCATGGCACTTCAGCTACCCCTCGCTTGACTGGGAAATAGTGATTCACAAGCATCTCCTAAAAGACTACTGAGTTGTGATATTGCACAATAACGAATTGCTTAGGTTTATGTTTGGGACCTGAATATTTTTCTGCCATCATTTGCCATTGTTAGTTTCTGTCTGCTTGGTTTATAATATTATCTTCCAATCATGTAGGCAAGTGGATCACTGAGCTTCTGCTTAATAGATGCAGTATTCCCATGATGATAGTGTGTTTTCTCTGAACTGAAATAGACGTGTCATTCGGAAAAATTGGCAGGTCTTTAGTCTAATGGTGTTGTATTCTGTTTTAGGACTGTCACGTTGTTTACAGTTTACTGTTCAGTCTGCAGTCTATGTTTCTGTTATGCAGTGCTTGTGGCTGACTGTATTGCAAAAATGCGATGCTGTTGTTAACTCTGGGACTTCAGTTTATGAAAAGATCTCTTTTTCTGGAAGGCTTCAGTTGCCACCCTTCATAACTCAGTTGTGCCAGTAAACCATGGACGGTTGGCCCTACTGGAAAGAGCTGAATGATACAGCAGGCAGTGAAGGAGGCTGGTAAACCACAAAACCACTCCGCACAGATTATATGTTGACTCTTCATCGACGTAGGGCTTGAAATGACACTTACATGACCACACAGTGATTTTGGAATGGTCAGTGTTTTGAATGCTGGTTCAGATGTGTTGTGCTGGACCACTTTATGCATGAAAGTTAAAGTGCAAGTCGTGGAGCAAAATGCTAACACAGCGATCTGTGTACAAGAGGGCCCAGCAGCAGCTCTTTTTGCTGAGTAAACCTAAGTCCCTCATGCTGTTTCCTGTTCCCTGAAATTGCATTAGTGTCTCAGCTTGATCTCTCAACTGGTGTTTACTGCTGCTCAGCTCCACTAGTAACTTATTAGTTTTATTATGTTCTCTCCTATGTTTATCTTAACAATGGAGACAAGATTAGTTATACATAGGAATCTATTGCCAGTGAGCTTTTACTTCAGAGCGTAGTGTTTTGTACCCTGTCACACACACAATCGCGAAGTAGCTGTTGAAGTACATTTAGCAATATATATGTATCTCCAATACATTGTGCTGACAGTTTAACATGCTGCTAATTTCACACCTGATTGTTGTATAAATCCAACATGATCTGACATTTCTTCCACTGGCTGTTTGTGTCTCTGTGTCTCTATGGCTATAAACAGGTTGAATCCCACAGAGGAAAACGCTGGCACACTCAGCCACCAACAACAATGAGTTGAGATGAGCTCTTCTGAATGCTGTGATTGGGAACGAGTTTCATATCTTTGTCTGCTGATGTTCATCTTTCCTAATGATGACAGACAATAGAAGAGGAAATGTATGTCACTATGACTCAGAGAACAGTATCTACTTTTATCTTTACCTCTGCAAATTTTAAACTGTATTTCTTCTTGCAGAATAGCTTGGCTGTGTGTGAATTTTAAGTAGTCCTATGACAGTTAGATGTTTGAAAGATTCTTTTATTATTGTAAAAAAAAAAAAGCTTTTGTAAGCTTTCTGTTTCAAAGTACATCAAATACATCAACCAGAAGATGTGCACAGTGGATCTTTTGGCTTATAAATATGTAAGAGGGGATTTATTTAGCCTATAGGTCTAATGGCCCATAGTCTTGTGTTAAGGAGGTGAACTAGATGGATGATGCACAGTTTCATATAGAGCCTGGGGATTACAAACTGCTCATATTTAGAGCTCCTGGTAAAGTGATCGCTATGGAAACAAATGAAGGAAAGTGGATAACTGAGCAGGCAGGCTATCACACGGCCGGTATTGTTATTCTACATAACACCATCATGCCATGCAAAAATGACTAAACTGACTCTGACTTCTGAGTGAAGACGAGGCATGTGGGGCTGACCTAGTGACTTAAAGCTCATCCTGTTTACTCACAACATCGTTGCTTTGAGTCAAGCTGATGACCTCTGCAGAATGTCTTCACTTTGACTACCTATCGCTTTCAACTGTGCTGTTAGTAAGAAACAGATGAGTGGATGAATGATTGTCATTTTTAATTAATCAACTAATTGTTGCAGCTCTAATATCTCCAGAACACTTACTTTGAGCCTTAACATTCTGGACTCTCCGGTCAGGCATGCATTGCGGGGCCCATTTTGACAGCCTCATTCATGCGATGGGCTTGCTTCCAGATGCTACCACCTTCGTTAGACAAGTTTACAATAATCATGATCAGGCTCCCTGTTAGCATTGGGTTTAAATCCAAAATATTGACCAGTAGGCACTTAACGTTTTGACACCAAATCCTCTACCATCATCTTGTCGGTCAACTCTCTTTACTCTTGTTACGTGATAAGTGAAATCTAACTCCTGCTAATGCTGCTGCTGTATGGAGGAGACACTCTAGCATCCGTTGTCCAACTAAATAATAAAAGGCTCAGAATTTTACTAATTAAAAGTTTTATTTGATGAACATGGATGCTAATCCCAAACTTAACTCCAAAATGGATTTTATTTCTACGAAAACAAAGCAAAACAATGGTGGGTGTAGTGTGCAAGTAATTGGTGTATATCTGAACATTGGTAATGCTGACTACTGTGGCAAGCCTGGTATGTAGAGACCTAAATTAACACCAGCCACCAGCCAAATGCTGATAAAATATGCAAGTGTCAGTAAATTTGCTTCACTCACCAGCCAAAAAACTATGGTAACTATTGAGTGGCTGATAAATCTTGAACATTCACTAGCCATTTGGCTGGTGGACAAAAAAGTTAATTTTGCCTTTTGCTAGTATAATTGTGTGTAATCAAAATCTGCGTAAGCATGTGTATGCTTTATTTGTATGACCATTTACAGGTATCTAACACATTTTATGTGCTGTGTGTGGTTGCATTTGTTTGTGTCTGCTTAATCCAGGAAACTGTTGAAAGGGAACCATTGAACCATTTCTCAGAAGCCTTTCAGGCTGCTTGCTTGTCAATTGATTACCATATCATTTTTCACTGCCAAGATTGATGGGGGTGGGGGTGGGGGGTGAACATAGGGTATCATCATCAATGGTTATATCTCATCACCACTCATGAATTAATACCAGTACATGTGAGGTAGCTAGCTCTACATTACCTTCACTTCACCCTTTGATCAGTGACTTGTTGTGACCTGGTACAGCCTAATTTAAGAAGAGCTGAAATCTGGCAACTTGTGGCATTATTGGTATTCATTTCAGTCTTGTGTGTTTGAGCATGCGCTTGTGTGGTTGTGGTGGTTTCCTGCACTCTCTTGATGTGTTTCACATGTTCTTGATTCAAATTCACGAATGCTTTATTTGCCTGAATGGGTTTTAGCCACACTCTCACTGTCTTTGGAGGACAGAGGGCAGTGCCATTAGTTCCCCTCTCTCTCTCCTGTCCTGACAGGATGATGTATGTCTTGTCCTTGGCAGCCATGTGCAGGTGATGTATCCCACTTGGAATGCCGGGAGAGTGGAATAAGGAAAGGGATGTCAACGTGCCAGGCACAGAGTGTGGTCCATTCCAGGAAGAGCTTTTCTGTCATCATGTGGAGGCACATATCATTTCCTTGCTTCTTGACAGATGTGATTAAGTTGGGCTGGATCAAACAGTGAGGCAGAAAGCAGGGGGGTGCCACCAAACAAACTTGGATTTGAGAGGGTTAGGGTGTGGAAAAAGTGAAACATGAAAGGTAATTAAACACAAGCAGCACATTATGGTGATGGAGATGACATTCATGTAGAGTAGTAACGGAATTGATCTAAAATCCATTTTTATGGTGTATTGACACTTTGCCTGATTGGAGAGGGTTCTCCAGACAAAGTATCGACCTAAATTACTTTTTAGGTCTGAATGATATGTAAAACAATCATACTGACAGTATTTTGATGGATATTATGATTTTGATGTGTCATGATTTGGATGATAATTTTTGCTTAAAGTTTTTACTGAAAAAAAAAATGATGACATGAGTTTTGTTTGGGTCTGTACCAAACAAGCATGTTCCCTTATATCAGGAGAATATGCAGTCCCTATAAAAAGTATTCACCCCCTTAGATGTTTTCCACTTTTAATGCTCTCATAAATGGAACCATGGTCAATATAATTTGACGTTTTTGACGAAGGAATTTACAAAAAATATCAAAAGTGAAAAGAAAGTAATGTTTAATAATTAGAAATATATATAATCTAAAATAAGTGATTGCATTCCCTTTAAAAAGACTGACGTAATTCAACAGAGGTCCAGCCAATTGGTGCTAGTAGTCTCACAATTAGTGAAGTGAGGATCACCTGAGTGCAGTGAATGTGTTTCAAGTGATTGCAGTATAAAGACACCTGTGCCTGGAAGGTCCAGTTACTGGTTAATCAATATTCCTGGCTACAATTACACCATGAAGACAAAAGAACACTCCAAGCAACTCAGAGAAAAGGTTATTAAAAAGTATTTAAGTCAGGGATGGATACAAAAAATTCCCAAGAAGGACCAAGTGAGGGAGGCCACCAGGACACCTGTGGCTACTCTGAATAAGTTCAAAGCTTCAGCAGCTGAAATGGGAGAGACTCTGCATACAACAACTGTTGCCCGGATTCTTCACCCGACCCGTCAAAGCTTTATGGGAGAATGGCAAAGAGAAAGCCACTGTTGAAGAAAGCTCATATTAAATCACCACTAGAGTTTCACTCAAAGGCATGTGGGAGACTCCATGGTCAAGTGGAAGAATGTTCTTTGGTTCAATGAGACCAAAATGGAGCTTTTTGGCCATCAGACTAGATGTTATGTTCGGTGGACACCAAAAACTGCACATCACCACAAATACACCGTCCCCACTGTCATGCTGTCGGGATGCTTCTCAGCAGCAGGCCCCGGAAGGCTTGTAATGGTAGAGGGCAAAATGAATGCATGAAAATATAGGGAAATCCTGGAGGACAATCTGATTCAGTCTGCAAGAGAACTACGATTTGGGAAAAGATTTATTTTCCCGCAAGACAATGACCCGAAGCATACAGCGAAAGCTATGCAGAAATGGTTTGAAGACAAAAAGGTGAATGTTCTGCAATGGCTGAGTCAAAGCCCAGACTTCAATCCAATAGAGAATTTTAGCCTGGACTTGAAAAGGGCTGTTCACACCCGATCCCCGTGCAACCTGACAGACCTTGAGCAGTTTTGCAAAGAAAAAGTATAATTGAGGAGTAAAATTGCACTGTCCACATATGCAATCCTGATTGAAACCAGTCCACACAGACTCAGTGCTGTGATTGCGGCCAAAGGTGCATCCACTAAATACTGACTTGTTTCACTTTGACATGTTTTTGGTAATTTTTTTTTCTTGCCAAAAGCCAAATTATAACGACCATGATTCCATTTATAAAAGCAATAACAGGAGAAAACATCCAAGGGGGTGAATACTTTTTCTATGCACTCTAATTGCAGGCTGGGGCATCTCTGTAGCACCACAATGCTTCATTTATAGTTATATGCATTACACTTGGCCATATTGATTTTGTATGGATGTTGATAATATTTAGATTAATATTTAATTGTTCAGCCCTACTTTTGACAACCTTAGCTGACTGTGTATGAAGAAAGTTGGAACAAATCTCAACATGCCTTTAGTGACACTGATGTGATAAATAAGCTAAGAAATGATAAAAGTGGATTTAATATTTGATATGTTGCTCTTCCAAAGTCAGTCTTAAGTGCTACTGATGGAGCATCTTGGGACAAAGATGTAACTTTATGGAACTGACGCATCATTCCGCAAGCTGCTGTTTGCGTGACCCCTGAGGAACATTTACAGTCCTTTCAAACACTCAGATAAGTTGCTTGCTCGCCATGGCAGGGGCTTTCTCAATTATCCCTCATGTACAATGAAATATGTTGTGAGAGCTACATGCAGAATTAAGCGGCACTCTAAAACCAGGGCCAGCAAAATCCTATGGGCTTTTAATCCTTCAGTCAGTGTGGAGTGTAGACCTGCCAAGCCCACGGACATAGAGTCTCTAAATCTCTGTGTCTCTTGACTCAGTGCCACAAAATATATTTTTTTCAATATTTCATTTATTATTGTTGGAAGGGAGGAGGGGGATTACAGTACAATAATAAATAGCCTCAGTATTTCTGTTTTGGAGATTTGGAGAGAGGAGCTGACTGACTTATCCTGAAGAGTTGGACCACATGAGTGTGATTGTCCTTGTATCTTGTCAAAAGTACTTTGGCAATGTATCATCATCACTGTGTGGGACCATGTTGTGCTGTGTTAATGTAGCCACACTTGGCAGCATTGAAAAATTACCAGCCACCATGTTGCGGGGCTTGGCTGGGTAGTTACTTGGATCATCTGATAAAACTGGCTCACATACACACTCAGATATGCTATCTCTCACTGTCCTCTTTGGACTCCACTTTGTCAGATAAGGGCTTCAACTGGCACTGTGAAAGCGAGGGAAGCGCAGCAGACATGATGATAACCCTGGCTATGTGATAATCTTAACTCTTCCGTGAAATGGTGGCCTTGCTTAACCTGTTCTTTGTCCTAATCCTTAACAAATTAAGTGGCCATTTGGACTCAGTACTGTTAAAATTACTAAATTATGTCAAGAAGAAGGGTAACAGAATAGTTTGAGGAAAAATGTTGAAGTGGTGGCAGTCAAGTAGACTAAATATTGACAGACTCTAAGCAACTGTTTTTCACTTGTGAGCCACATTCTGATTTATCAAAAGGATAAGGAAAGTTGCTGTGGTTCAAACTGCCTGTTGGCAAAGCTTCATACACTTTCTTTGCTTCTCTCACCCAGTGAAATGTGCGACTTCCGCTTGTGAGGTCACAACCAGAGGGCAAGACAGGAAGTGTTGTCTTTGATCTTTCCCACTGTTCAAACTAATTACCTGCCCGCAGCAGCAAGCACTGCTGGCCGCGGAATTCATTAACAGATGGTAAACCTTTGTTCTGGGCCAGCGTGTCTGCGAGGATACAGAGGAATTCAGCTGCCTCAGAGGGAACTGTTGTGCAGTCTAATTCCTCAATGAGATCAGGTTAACTTGTCCTTGGATCTAATACTGAGAGGCCAGTGATGATTTGTGCACTAGCATTTTACCGTCCATCTGGTGGGCTACCGTCGTGTCTACATGGGAGTGGTAGATTTTGAATTTCTTGTGAGATTTGTATGTGTTTCTTCATTGTGCATATTGTAAAACTTTATTATATTTTATAGAGATTTGTTTAGGTTTATGGACAAAAACCTCTTGGTTAGGTTTAGGAAAAGATAATGGTTTGGGTTAAAATGATCACTCTTAAAAGATCTTTAATGTGTCTGTGGTAGGGCTGGGTATCGTTACTCAATACTTTTAAGGTATCAACTGAAATAACCCACTATCAAGTCGTATAGATACTTGTCTGCAAACGATACCTGCATTGGATGTTTCTTCACATCTAGGGGAAAACAAGACCATTTGTATGGTTTGCTTCAGGTCGGTCATCTGTCATTCTTTGATTTTGTGGCCTACGACCACAGCAGGTACAAGCCAAACAGTCTGTGGTGTAGTGTGGTGAATTTGGCAGTGCAGTATGCTGCCAACAAAAAATTTGAAAGTATAGCAATACTACACACCTGTGGCGTCATATAAAAATGAATGCAGAAAATGCAGACATATTATTTCAGGAATGTTTCCATTCACATGATGGGTATTGAATGAAATAAAAAGAAAAGGTATCAAATGAGGGTGCTGGTATTGTTATGGTAATTTAAAAAAAAATATGCTCAGCCCTTGTTTTGTTGTAAGATTGTCCTCCAGATGCCTTTTGTAGCCTGGCAAAATTGACCTAAGTGGAAGGACTAGGTTAGAAATAGATGATTAAAATAGTTGACTGAGTGACGTTTATAGACTTTCGACAGTTGAAACATGACAGCACAAAAGCAGTTGGAGCAAAGTATTGTTTTTGTGGTGCTAATATGTTAGATGTGATGTGCATGTCCTGGTGAATAAAAGGTGATGATTTTCACAGGGTATGACAGTGCTTTAAGTGACTCACAGTAATTACGACCCCTGTCAACTCATGTAATCCTCCCTCTGCCCTCTCTTTGACCTCAAGTGTTCTTTGAAGGCTGACAGTATAACCCATTTTACACCCTATGCTGGGCAATAGTTTTGGTTCCTTCGCATTTGGCTGGATTGTACAACTTTGTGACATTCACTACATTTATTCATTTTTAAGATAAAATTGTGTTTATCTGATTTAAGTTCAGAAGAAAATGTCTGTAGTTTTGCAATATCTGCTTAGTTTCATATATTTTACTTTTCTATAATCTTATGAAGCTGTAAAAGGACTTAAGCTTGTGCACCCAGTAGGGTCATATTTGTTGTCAGTGAGATGTGTAGGTGTCTGTGTGTTTATTTGTATCATGGTATCAGTGTAGGATTACGTCTCCCTCCCCCACAGTCATCACATTAGCAAGTGAGGATTTATCAAAAGGGTTAAAACCTGAGGTGTGGGTGACAAAGCCGGCCCTGCATTCAGTTTAGGTCTTTGTGAAAATGACCGTGGTTCAGAGATGTTAGTGCAGGTCATAAATACCTATAAATACATGTGTCATACAAGTCAAAAGTGTTTGTATTCAGCCAATTATATTGGACGAGATTGGTAGAGACTGAATCGGATAACAATATTTTTGACCAAATACCTCATTATCAATATTGCAACAATATTGCAGGGATTACTATTGGTGCTTTCACAAAATATTAACACAACACAACATAGTAATATGGATTAAATGACTAAGTGGGCAAATGCAAGTAATAGCACAGCTAGAACAGTCTCGTATGTTCAGGAAATGACATCACTTTACTGTAAAGCAACTTTTAAAACACTTATGCCATATCATGATATGGGCCTCATGATATCTAAATTCTTGGATGACATCTAGTCTCGTATCAGGATAACATTATAATAACGATATATTGCCCATCCCTAATTGTTTAGCATGTTTGTTGTACTGATCAACTTGCTGATTATTAAATAATATGACAGACCTAGTAGTAATTTCCTTTCAGGGAAAAATGGATCCATAAATCCAGAACTGAAACATGCAACATCGCGTTCCAGTACTGCAAATAGAAAACTTGTTGAATGCTACTCTGGATGTTGATGTCTCAATGCTTTGAGAAAAAAAGATTGTTTAACTCAGCAGCAGACATTCAATAAATAAGGCATTCCCTCTTCATCTTTCATTTTGAAGAGCATTGCCAATGCGTTAGCCAAGTGCCACAAATTTCTGCTAGTTGCTGCAATTTTGTGTATCCTCTGGGATAAACTGCAGTATTTTTTCCCTTTTCCCCATCATCATTAGTACTGCCGCCACCCTGTAATCTCTCTTTCTGTCACTGAGGCAATGGGGCTTCTCTCTCCTCTGTGGTCTCGTAATTGTGAGGTAATCATCTTTTCCCTCTTGAGAGCTAAAAGACTGTGTTTACACTTCGTTTTTGGCGGCTCGACTTGGCAAGACACTAATTTACTCTCGGCAGCAGAATGAAGCGGCTCCTCTCATTACTTCACACTGGCTTTGCACTTATAGCCATTCTTTTCCAAGCGTATTTAAGGCTGGTTGACATCAGCAGGTTGGCTGAACTCCCATTTTCTCCCTTTTCATGTAGTGCTTTTAAAGGGTTGCTTCACCCAAATTCCAAAATAACAAATTTTATGATACCTATCATCCATTTTCACTTTCATCGTTGAAGTTTTGAGATATTTGTCGCTGAGATTTTTTCTTCTTTCTGAGAGAAAATAGTCTCATTCTTTCTTTCTTCTCAATATGATGAAGGTAAATGAAATTTTCTCGGTGGAAAAAAAATTATATTAAAAATATTTGGGAGCAGTATCTTTCCATAAACAATGTGTTGGGTTGCTTTGGATAATCTTCATTAGAGCTGCAACGATCAACTGCAACGTCAATTAACTAATTAGTTGAATGAAAGAAAATGTATTTATCCATTTTCTATTTTGATAATTAATTAATCAATTTAGTTATTTCTTAAGCAAAATAATGCTGATTCCAGCTTCTTAAATGTCAGGATTTGCTGCTTTTCCTTGTCATTTATGGCAGTAAATGAAAAGAAGGTTGGACTCTTTGTTGGACAAAAGGAACAAACAGTTGGGGCTTAGTTGCAGCCCTAATCTCTAGAACACCAGTGCATGCAGCAGTTTTCACTAGAATTACTTTAACTTTCTGAAGAAAAAGTATCTGTGAAAACTGAAAGTGTGCCCTATGGATTATCTTCAATAATGGAGCCAGAAAGATTTTGCTGTTTTTTTTAATGTAATTTTTTTTTCAATGCTACAAGTCCCCCAAATGTAATTCCATTTACTTTCATTGTATTGAGGTGCAGACAGAATCCTTAGCGAAACATATTTCTCTAAGGGTTCTGGAGATAAAATAAAATCTACTAGAGGAAAGTGAGAAAATAGTCTCTTTTGGTAATCTTACTTAAATGGCTTCTCATTTAGTGCTTTTTAAAGTGGTTTCATGTGAACTTTGGAGAAAAACATGACATCTTGATTTGTTTTGCATGGTTGTGTGACATTTGGTGGGGACAGTTAGAATAATCCAAGCTGGCTTGGCTGTGCTATCACCTCCACTGACCTCAACTGACCAGCTTGGATATTCAGCTTTTGCATTATCCCTTGCAGTGTCCTCGATCATAACTGTCACATGGACACACTCTTGTGGTCATGCTCACGCTTACAGTTCAAAAGTCCAAAGATCCACTGAGATGTAAACGGTCTGCACATGTAAACAACATAACCCCCCTACTGCTTACTCTCTATTCCGTGCTTTCCCTGGAACCACTTGCATAAGGCCATCCCCTGGTATGTCCTAAAATAAGTAATGCCTGCACACAATCACACATGCATACACACATGGTCTTGCAGTTTGACTGACGCATTACCCCTCTGATATTGTCCCAAATCACACCCCTGCACAAACAAACACAAAATGCTTCAAAACGGACTTCTCAGTCCAGGCAGATCCTGGCCTCAGCAGTCAGGCTTTATCTAAATCCCTCTCCAGCCATGATGGATTGGATCAGATCAGATACAGCCCACAAGTCCATTTGATGGTGCCTTGATAGCAAATTCAGTTGCATCCCATATACTGAACTAAGAGACATTACAAAGCTCCCTTCTCGCTGTCATGGCTATTGTCATGGTTGTTTTTCCATTAAAGGGAGGAGGCTGTCTGTGAGCTGACAGGGTTCTTCACCCTGCTAAAAAACAAATTGATGTTTGGAAACCTGTCCACATGCTGATAAATTCACAGAACTCACACAGTAGTAGGTAAGCAGGTACTTTCAAGGACGTACATAACAATTCATTTTATTTCATCCTTTTTTTTTTGTTTGTCATTTGTGCTGATTAAATTCCCATCAGTATTTAGCTCTCTCCTTTGTTTCCATTTTCTTTTCCTTTTGTTATTCTCCTGTTTCCACATGTCCCACCCTCCCTTCCCTTTCACACTCCTCAGTTCCCATCCGTTCATCTGCCTTCTCACATCCTTCTATCTCTTCCTCCATCCGTCCCTGCTTGGCCCAGGAACAGAGACATTCCTGGACTTATCTCTCGTGCAGAACAGCCTCTGCAACAGTAGCACCAGCTAGGCTCGATCTCAAACAGAAGTCGGTTGCTGTCTGGCTGCTTGACAGCATTCCTTCAAGCTCAGGGATCGCTCAGATTAATCTGCTTAACTTCCACCTTTGTTCCGAATGAGACACACTTACTGGCCATCCTGCAACTTGTGTAAGATCATTCATGCAGTCATTCATTCATCAGTTCATTTATTAGAGCCATGTTGCTGGTTAATAGCTGGACCAGGAGAACTATAATAAAATAATAAAAGTAGAGCAGGTTTTTTAAACATGGGTAAAAGTTTCTCCCATTGTGAAGCGTCTTTGAGTGTCCTGAAAAGCGCTATACAAGTTTAATGTATTATTATTATTATTATTATTATTATTATTATACACGTGGCAAAACTAGGCTATTGACCCCTTTCCCATTGCCAGTGGACCTGTTTGCCTTTCTGTATTTTTTTCTGATGTGCTTTGGAAAGCCAAGAGTCTACTTGTGTGCAGTTGAGCAGAGCGAAAGATATTTTTTAAAGCCTCTGTGTTTTTAACTCTAAGTACTGTTGTAGCTTCTAACTGAATCTCTGTGGTTTGAACGTTAGTTTCTCTCCTTTGTTGCGGTTTGTTCAGATATCTGTTTATTCACCATTCAGACCAAAGACGAGCACATCATAAATACTCAACTTTAAGCAGGTACAAACTCTGCTGTGCTGATGCACTGAGTCAAGTCAAGCAGCACATGTGAATGAAAAAGTGGCAAAACAGTTGCTGTCACCAACTGAGGTGATGAGTCTTTATTGCAGGGTTTTCACCCGGGTGTGATGTTTCTATCACCGTCGATCAGTGCTCAGTCAGTACATATGACTATTACAAAGTCATTTGACCTGGGAGTGAATGCCGATTGTACCCTTTCCCATTTAAGACAAAAGCTGGATCAAGAATAATTTTTAAAAAAAGGTCTAGACAGTTCCTTTTTGTCCCCAAAGGCCTACACTATATTACTCAGGCCAAATATCCTGTTTGGAAATACAGGATACATTTTAAGTAAAATTATTTTTCTCCCAATCATTCTCAGCTATTGTTATAAGAGGGAAAGTCTCTCCCTGGTTGCTGCAGTCAAATAATTGGACCCAAACTGTCTGATCTGGCATCTTTACATTGCGTGACTTTACAAATAAGCCCTGACATTCCTGTGCCAATGGCTGTTCCATTAACAACAGTCATTTCATTATCTCCAAGACTCTCCTGGTCTGGTTTTTGGTGTCCGGAGAGCACTTCAAAGCATCGTTTTCATCGACCTCATCAAGCTGATGGATGGCTGATTAGAGATAAGGGCAGTACTTCCTCTAAACTCCTAAAGGATTCAGTGAAATTCAGCAGCTTGTTTATGACCCAGACATTTTTTTTCTGGCTGGATGTTGATAAATCTTGAGTGCTTTGGTCAGTGTGTGTTGAGCTTGCTGTAACTAACTCTAGGGCGTGTATGACTTCATTCTAAGGAGGGATATTTGTAGAGATGAAAGATTTGTGCATTTCGGTGAGAGAGGGCTTAAGATGGATGGAGACAGAAGGAGAACAAGAAAAAGAAAAGTGATTGAAGATTCAAAGTGTAGTAATTAGGTGAATTAACCTGGGGTCATGTAGGAGTGTGGTAGAGCTTTCGACCCCCCTCTGTGTGTCTGTAAATGTTTTATAAAGCTGTCTTTGAACTTATTAACCAGAGGAAGATGAGTGGGCCCAATGTGCCTTTAGGAAATGAGTAAAACCTTTGTTTTTCTAAAAGCCATATTGGTACCAACATCGTCTTTGCTCCATTGACTCTGGGTGGAGGAGATTGTGCCCCTTAAACCCCATTAACAGCAATGTTAGTTCTTACTATTGGAAAAGTGTCCTCTTTTCTTATAAGGTATTACAATCACAAACTTTCAACTACTCAATATATGTCCTGAAAACAAACAACTGCAGTAATTCTGATGTAATCAGTCCACTTATTGCCACTGGAATTATTGTCACAAATATGGTTTAGAGAAACTAAGCAATTATCCTTGCGTTCAACTGCCTCTGATTTTTCTTTTGTCTTGTGTTTAGTCAGACAATCAATTTCTCATTAGACACAAATTCTCAATAATGTAGTCTTCTGGCTTCACCATGAAGGGACAAAATTCCTTACTAGCTGTTGAGACTTTATCTGGCCTTTTCTTTTTTTTTTTTACAGATGACCTCAGAAATATAAACTAATGTGTAGTGGATACCACCCTAGAAGATGTTCTCTTCAATCAAAGACTTAGACAATACTATTCTTTCCATGTCTGAAAATGTGCGGGGGACTGCTGGGGTCCTGTGATATAAATTCCGTCATCACAGGGTGGATACATAAGCTCTGTACAGACATCTGCATTCCCACTTTGTGATGTGACCGCACAGACTTGTCTGTGGACTTGTCCATGCTACACTGATCTACTGTGCGTGTGTGGAACGCGTCCCACCAAGTGGATCCAGAAAGTAGTATAAGCCAGGGATTTTCTTAGTCTGAGATTTTGGGCCTCCCCTCACACAAATGTCGGAAAAGGCACCCCCAACTCCCCTTAATTTCGTTGCGTAGTTTCTGTTAACTGATCTCAACAATTGAGCCAAGATAGCCTATTGCTGTTTGACATTACATCAAACTACACCAAATGCATAAAAATGTGTCTCCAAAGGCATTTATTGTTTTACTTTTCTATTCCCCAAAACCACTGAATCTCAACTGTCTTCAACCACACACATTTTGATTAGTCTATGTGAATATCCTTTTGATAACTAATGAAATAATTTAAATTCTATGACTGAGCCTCCCCTGAAACTGTCTGGGAACTTCAGGTGCAAACAAAACTGACAGGCGTCCGTGGTGTCCCCAGCTGTCCATGCACGAGGCAGTTCAGGACAATAATAAAGCCTTTACTCTGGCAGTGGGAATTTATACTTGGAAAAACTAGATGAAGTTAAAGCAAAAATAGTATGATGAATTATGCACATTCATCCACATTCATCCTTCATGACACAGTGAAACTTGTGTAACAATGTGTAGTTTTTTTTTTCAATTAATTTCCTATTTTCCTTGAAGCTCTGCAGCCATCCACTCTTTGTCCCAGCATTATGTCCCCATCCTTGCTCGAGGCAACATTAGCCAGCTCCATTGCTTAAAAAAAGTTGCTCATCTGTCATGGCTGCAGGTAAAACAGTCAAGATGAACTATGCCATTAAGTACAAGATAGTGCAGTGAATCTCATTCATAATAGTGCTGGCCATCAATCTCTAATGTGCCTATCCTGAGGCCACTGGAGTATTTTAAGCTCCATGACTTTAGGTAAGTTAGTGTCACACTCTATACAGTTATTCTGGCTACCAAATTGTGTCCTCATCTCTTTAAGTACATATGTATGTATTGACTGCATTGTATTGTTGGGATGAAACTGTCACAGTGCAATTTGAATTCACACACACTGACAGAAAAATCATTCTGTGGGGGAAATCTTGTGTTGAATTGATGTACGAGATCCCTGAAAGTGCAATAAAACTACTGCTAATATCTAATGTTTCCACATTCCTTAGGGTTCAATTTCTATAGAGGTCGCATCGTTCTTTCTATACCAGAGGCCAGTATCTCAGTGGCTAATTAACCCCATGTAACATGAGTATGAGAGGTGCTCATTAACCCCACATTACTAGCAGTCTTGTGGAGATGAAACATATAATGATTACTCTCATGCCTGAAAACACAGTGTATGTGGGCATATTTTGATGTATGCTGCTCTGTGGCAAGTTCTCCAGAAAAGAGTGTATTTGTTTATTTGATGTCAGTGTTTTTGTGTGTGCATAAGTAAAGCATCATAGTTTTCCGTCTTTTGGCCTGTCACTGTGTGTTGTACATGTCTACCTCTTGGTGTGCAGTCTTGTCAGGGGAAACAAAGCAGCCGGCTCTACGCTGGTCTGGCAGTGTCTTCAAATATTGGAGTCGGGCTGATGTGTGTTGATCAAAATTAGGCTTTATGTGTGTGTACGTTGCATTGTGTGTGTGACATTCTTGCCATGGGTGACTTTGGCTGTGTGGGGCTCAGATACAGCATGCAGTTGTCAACTGCTGTTTTTTTTTTCCGTCGTTCCCTTTCTCATCCGATGACACTCACTTCACTCGGTGCCTTTCAGGCTGAAATTCCTCTGGCTTGAACGCATAGTCCCGGCAACAGCCAACTGCCCATCAACTTGGCTCAACTGTGACAGAGAGGAGGAAGCAGAAAATGAGATATGAAGTCAGTACAGGATGGGAGAGGGTTGAGAGAGCAGGATGGTAAAAGAGCTGCCTTCATTTTTCCCTCTGAAGTTCATCTTAGGGAATTCTCGGTTTTTTAGGACTCTCCTGGTGATGAAGATGAGTGATGACTACACAATCACTTGGAGGCCGTGTATTTTGAAGAATCCAGGCTTCTTTTGATTGTTCAGGTGGCCATTTGAAAGCATGCTGTTTACCGCACCTAAACTAGGCTACTTTGGCCCCTCTGTGGACTTCAGATTACAGATGAAGGCACATGCAATAAATTAGGCCACAGCTGAGCTGGTTCATCTTTGATGATGATTGACAACATGAGGTCTGTTTACTTGCTCTTTTCACTTTAATTAGTCCGGTTTACTTTCTGATGTAATTTTTTGTTGAATTATAATAATTGCTAGGATTATATTGTAAAATAGTGTTTTCCTGTATTTTGTACCTCTTGCAGGCAATTTCTGATACATTCTGTCTTCATTTATTTTGCATTTCAGAGGTTCTTGAAGCAAAAAGTAGATGAAAGGTTGGATGAGGATTGCAAAATCAGGGCTGTAGAAATCATGTTGCTCCCCATGAAGTAGTTCCTCGGTGAACCAGCAGCAAAAATATCACCATCTATTCCCATAGCAACTAAGGCTGGGCATACACTGCACAATTTGAGTTTCTGACCCGATTTTTGAGCCACACAATTCATTTTAGAGAATTTGAGCTTTGTCTGGTATGGCTTGTGCAGCGTACATGGGGAAGCAAGGACCAATGAACTACTCCTGAACAGCCGTCGGACGATTGGTTTGGTTGGAATTAAACAATATATGTAAAATTGTCCAGTGTATGCCCAGCTCAACTGGACCTGTACCTTTTGAAAAATAATACGACAGAGCAATTTTTTCGAGATTCATAAAAATCAAATAATAGATTAATGTGACATGGTTTATAGCAGGTTAACAAACAAATAATTGGATAAATTAAAGAAGATAGTCCCTGGATGACTCGCTGTCCCACCACCGAAGACAGTCTGGGGGAACCCACATAAGCACTTCGACTTGTTATGGAGCAGCTGAAGCAATGCTTCCTTTGATTGCAATCCTTTCGATGAGTTATGTTGTAAATGTGTGTGGTCTCTTACACAGATTATGGGAGACAAACACTTTGGCTGTTCTTCTGTGTCTCCTCAGGCACTTGACAGAGTGAGCCTTGCATTTCTCTTTCACACCATCCATTCTTGTTGCTAGGAGACTGGTTGATCTTTTTTTCTTGACCCAGCTCACTTCCTGTTATTCTTTTACTCTTTCTGTGAATCACACTGTCCTACTTTCCTTCAATATTAATAAATGACATTTAATTATACCCATGAATGAATGGGTTTATATAAATATAGCATAACAGTAGCTCTTCCACAGCACTGAAATGAAAGGTGATGGTTTACTATTTTACTGACGGGGCCTTTCTCTTTTTCCCAATGAGAGACCTAGAAAATTGAGATGTGCTAGAAATAGACTGTTTCATTATATATCTGAGTTGTGGTGTTGAAGTAATGATGCTGCATTTGTACACGTAAGGAATTATTCGCCCACCTCTCCTCCTGTAAGCAGAGGGAATAGTTTGTATGTAGATGAGAATTTGGTCACTATTTACTTTACCCATGTCATTCGATCAAAAAATAGGCTGTACTTGGATGTAAGTAACTTCAGTTCTATGAGTAAGTGCTTAGCCCTCTAATGGACTTCACTAATAGACTTTGGATGTCCAGTATGTATCTCCTTATTTGATATATGTTACAACTTGAAGTGATTTGGTCCTGCCAGCCTCTACTTTAGACTCTTGAGAGGGTGCATGGAAAAAGTTTGTACTTTAAGTTTCTGTTGCTTGCTATAGAGGTATTCAGGACTACTCTCTGAGCAGTAATAATTGATTATATCATCTTTGGAAGATGTTTTCTTACTTCCCCCTTACATTATATGCACAACATTGAGTGAGTGTTTTCAGTAGACATAGTTTATGAGCACTACTTTCTTGCACTGGAACTGAAGCTCTTAGAAGCCATTACCTCTAAAACATACACAAGATGTTTAATTTATTTTATGTATCTCTGTTTCTCTTTTTCCCCCACAAACGCATACAAAGTGGTCATATAAAAGCATGTTTATATTTACTGTATATATATGAAAACATTTCTAAAATATGGTAGTTTCTAACCAAGATGGCTGGATGGTCAGGCAATGTTAACAGTGTGTGGTCACTCTGATTGAACAGCAGGTTGATGTTAAATCCTCAGTGAATGTGCCTGTATCCACCACATGCACTCTCTCAGGCTGAAGCTTTGTGCAGTAGGATATATTGTTATGCAGCTTAGTTATTTAAATCATCTCAATTTATTATTGGAAGGTGAGGATGTCATTTGATTTAACACATTACAATTCCTGTGGTATCAATTTCAAATTAACAGCATTGTTTTACATTATATGAAGAAATTATGTCCATGATGGTGATGCTACAGTAGAGTGGGATGGTGCTGTCGCCTACCATTTCTAAAGCCTGTTGTTTGAGAGCAGTTTACCTCTGTATTCTTGTGTTTTTTTGTTTGGATCTGCATTGGATTCCAGAAAACAAACACATTTTTAAAATCATACAGTATCACTAAAAGAAGAAAAGGCAAACAATCAGAACATAAGTGAAATGACTACATATGAAACAACACACATAGGCTTATAGTAACCAGCAATAAAGATCAAAAAGGTTCCAAAACAGCAATAACCATAATAACATCTGTGTGAGATTTTTGTTTAGTTAGTTATTATATGGTTGTTATGATTCTCATAGTTTTATTAATGGCCTTAATAATAATTCCAAGCTTTATTACAGTATTAATTCCTGCGTTTTGCATTATATTACAGTAAGAAAACTATAGTAATAGAGAGGTGGCAAAAAAGATCAACTCGAGCTCATTACTTTAATGGTCTGATTATTCAGTGATGACCAATCTGCTACTGTGAGACTGCTCTGCTCACCAGCAGCCATCTGCATGATGGTGCACTGAAAATATGGACTGAGGCAGGATTTACCTCATCATGTAGAGTTAATGGCTGACATTGCTGTGAGATGCGGGGTGCGACTACCTCCTCACCGACATCTATCCTGATTTTTTTTTTTTTCTCCAGTGAGACCAATCTGTTGAACACCTGTATACATGTACACTTCGAAAAATTACGGGGAAAAAGCATCAAATGCACACCAAGACAGGAGTTGGTTTATGAAGAGAAGTTATTTTTGAACACTCATCCTTAACGTCTCCTCTGACATGCGGTAGCATACTGTGAGACTGCTCCTCCCCACAGGCAGCCATCTGGAAGAGTAGAGAAGAATGGAGGTATGCAGGGAGAGGAACATCTGGTCTTTTCTAAGTTTGCACTGACAGGAAATGTGATGGATAGGAGATTTACACCCAGTCAGGCCCAGATATGGACCTATACTTTTGTTTTTATAGGACTGCAAAACGGGTCAGTCATTACATGCCTCTGGCTGGATTATTTGTTTGTCACACTTAATGATAGCCTATCATATCTGGGATGGAGTCAAACTGATGAATCAGGTCGACGTTTCATAATGGATGCACAGATCAGAGCAGCATCTGCTGTTAGCAAGACTGTAATATTACTGACTATAGGCTATATGAGCTTTGTTGATAATGGACTGATATGTACATTATAGTGTATTACTATAGATGACCTCAAGCTTAACTGTTGCTTTAATGCTTTTGTGGCTGTTAATCTTCTTTAAACTTACTTTAGTGGTTGATAATTGTAAATGGCATGTGTCTAAAGAGAGATTATCCAGATAGATATTACATAATCACCAAGTTGATTCAATATTGCACTTGATATTTCACTTTGCACTCATTTATGACTAAAAGTGCTTAGTAGAATCACTTCAGTAAGACCAAGAGTTTGTATTTGGTGATTTATGTGTAATGGTTATTGCAGTCAATGGTGCCTAACAGAATTCCATCATGTGCTTTTCACACCATGCAGAGAATGAGACCATGAGGAAAGATAGTGTATGTTTGAAAGCCAGAAGGTACTTCAGATATCACACAACCGTGACCTCCACCAGAAACTGTTTGTCAGGCCTCTTGGAAGGCAGCCAAAATACTGTGAACTCAGTTTTCTCTCAAAAATATTAGTCAAACATCCTCTGACCTGGGAACCAGACCAATGGGTTAAAACTAGGGATGGCTTGATAGCACTTTTTCATGTCTGATACAGATACAGTTACCCAATCCAACAACAATCTTTTCCCATTTCTTAAACAACAAAACTATTCATAATACATTTGTTTGGATGTGCTTTTCTGTTCCATGTAAAAAGTCATCCAAAAAACATCATGCTCAAACTGTGAAATAAGTATTCTCCTCCCATGATGGAAGATATACACTGCCTTTTTTTTTTTTTTTGATTATTTCAACTTTATCACACACAGAACTTTTAGCAGCATTTTTTCTTGGTCAGCACCATTCAAACATTCAAAAATGCATCAATAGTACTCAGCTGTTTTTTTTGTTTGTTTGTTTTTTCCATCCTCAAGCTTAAAGTCATTCCACACATCTGACATGATGATTACGGCATGCAGCTCAGGGTTTAGTTAAGCGTTAACATGATAGTTTCAGCCACCTGCCCTGTTATCCGAGCCAGTCATTTTGGCCAGTATCAGGTCGATACTAATACTGAGTATCAGACTGGCGCGTCCCTAGTTAAAACTAGATCTATCTACTTGTAAAGATAGCTGATTGTGCCTTCACTGTTTACACCTCTAACCCAACAAAATGCCAGTGAGCCTTGCCTTTTACCATGAGAGAAGCGAAATTTGTCAGTGCTCGCACTAAATATTTTTGCCTGGTTGGTCTCTTAGTTCTAACAGCTCTGTGCCTCCACAACACTTTGATGTTAAAGTGTTATTTCACTCAGTTTAATCATGCAGTGATAATGTTAATGAGAACTTGATTTCCAGCTGGCTTGGCATCCTGTGGTCTTTGCTGAATGAAAGGAGGTATAGATTGAACCACTTGTTAGCAGATGAATACAAGCACCCCTTGCTTGACATTTGGCAAGCACTCAATATCAAACTAAAGCCGCATGATTTCTATATGGAACATGGAAAAATGTGGTGAATACGGCACCTCTTTTTAGTAACAGTTGAATATATAGTCATTTTTAAGATGGTTGGGAATCAACTCTGTCCTGTGTTTTTATGTATATGCCTCTATAGTATACATTTAATTGGCTGCCTTGTCTGTCTGCAGTATTCACAAAAATCTGGGGATTAATATGTAATTCCTATTCTCAACTCAATAAATGACTTGATTAAAAGAAAAAACACCCAAGTATATACTGATCAGACATCTTTTTGGGGATACACTTTACTTACCTTAGAATGTGTTTCAGATTGATGCCCATAAGACGTAGCGAGGAAAAGTGTCATACTTAATATCATAATCTACTAAGAAGAAACTGCATCTATATTTATGTGCGCTGCCTTTACCCCGTGTACATGACATAAAGCTGACATGTGTCTCAGCTGTGGGGTGACTGTAGCGTTAAAGTGGATCAGTTGAGACATCAGGTCTGCAGTGGTAGAGGAATTTACCTGAGTACTGACACTCAGCAGTATACTTAGAGAAAAAAATCTCAGCAGCACACAGAGAAAAACCACTCATCAGTACACAGAAAGAGAGACGCAAGAGATAATAAAGTTAAGGCATAATAAATCTATATACACATATTTTACAATAAAGGAGAGAGAAGAATATGTGTACACAAATTATAGCTCACCTTTATATCCATGTTTGCATTCTCATGCAAATGTGGTCATAAGTTGTTTTAAATACAAGCACAAATTTGCATGAATGCTTCTTTGCAATAACACACTGAGAAATAAACCTTGCACACTTTCAGTCCTATCTAGTGAAACCCAGTCCAGCGCTTGACATCCAGGCAACTCACAAATCCGCACTCTTTCACACACTCTCACAGGCACACAATATAATATTGACACTGAAGGAATTCCAAGCAGCTCCTTAATCCAAGCAAGTGCTGACTGAGGCTTAGATTGGATGGATGGAGTGAGGGGGGAAAAAGGAGAGATGTTGATATGTGCAGGTGAGAGGGCAAGGGGTTTAAAGATGGCTAGGGAGACGGGAAGAGAGAGGAGGAGAGATCAAAGCATGGGATTTTCCCCAAAAGTACTTGCGCTTTCCAGGTACTCCATTGTTAAAAAGAGGTGACTTCTCTCGCCTGTTGTCCGTGCTGCACTCAGACTGTTTAATGACACTTGGGCCTGTATTCCTTCAGTCAGTTTTTTTCAATCGATTATGGTAGCAATGGGCTTTGGAATGTACAACTGTATAAACTAATGAAGGTCAGTGATCTGTGACTGACTGGCAGATTCTCTGTGATCTGTTGGTATCCTGTTCATGTGTGTACAAATTGTGTTCAATATTTTAAATTGATTAGTTCCTAATGTCTTTTCTTCTTTGCCATCATCTGACAGGTACGACTACAGAGAGATGCTGTACAACTCCACGTTCTGTCTGGTACCTCGAGGACGACGGCTGGGTTCCTTTCGCTTCTTAGAGGCTTTGCAGGTCAGTGACGCACATAAAGATGTTGCTCATTACTGCTAGGCGTAGCTGTAAATAAACAGAATCACTTACAGTAGGTGTATTATGGTGACTTGGAAATTTGATTGTGCCTTAAGGTTTGTTTCACGGCCTTTTGCTGCATGTCATCCCCTCTCTCTCTGCCCTGTTTCCTGTCTACTCTCCAGCTCCAAAAAAGTACACACAGTTTTGCTTGGTGAGGCAACTTCACTCCAACAATCTCAGTATAGTCTCAACAACCGTTTTTTAGTTTGGTACTTCATTAAATCTCTCTCTCCTATCTTTCCTGACACTCAGTATGAACTAATGAAGTGAAATTCCCAAAGAAGAAATTGTTTGCACTAGGTTGAAAACCACAAGTATAGCTGCAATATTTAGACCTAATTAAACTCCAATCAATGGCTGACCCATATAGATTCTTGTTCCAAAAATACTTCAGTTTTCAGGTTTCTAAAGTGCTTGGATTAATACGGTACATTTTGGCAACTTGGGATGGCAGCGTAATGTGATGACCAAACACAAGTTGAACTGGTTCAAGGAATTTGTAGTGCCTCACCGCTGAAGCTATGGTGACCAGACAATAAAGCCATTAATCAGAGTTTGAGAATGGAAAATGTGATGTGGCGAGTTACTCTCAGTAGTTCTCTCACCCACTGTCAGTCATTTTGTTATTGTGCAGACAGTGTTGATACAGCTGCCCCTGACTCACTGTATTTACTGCTCTCTCTACCATTTTTTCTCTCTTCTCTTTCTTTTCTTTGTTTGAGTTACTTCACCCACATCCACGAGTCATGCTCTCCTCTAACAGTACACATACTCTTTTTAATTCTGGTACATTCATCAGTGAGTGTCCCTAATTTCCAGTGGTACAGAGCCAATCTTACTTGATCTTTCTTTCACTCAACCTTCCTACATACTTATGGTGTGCAGAGATGTCAAATCTTCTTGGTGACACTGCTGTGTACTCAGTCCATAGTTATGGTTACCTCAAGGAGGTTATGTTTTTGGTGGAAAAACGACTGGCCTCATTTTCATGAAACTTGGTGAAAGGGTGTTGCGAGGGCCAAGGAAGAGTGCATTCAATTTTGTGTATCTGAATCATGAGGCAGATACACAAATTATTTTTCAATTTTGTTAACATTGAAATATAGGGCATTAAACCTTGGAGGAGTTCTGTGCTCTCCAAGTGCCCTTTTACTTAAACAATGGGTTTACTTTATGAACAGTTTTGCTTAAGGCAGTTATGTTTATAAAAATAACCTTTCCCAACTTTCTTCACTGTAAGAACATTGCTTGTTGAATTGCCACTGGCCAGGATGGAATTACGAAGCAACCCCATTTTTTGCCAGACAAACTTTCAAATGTATTGATTCTTTTAGATAACTACTGGTTGTAATTGTAATCCTCTAAATATTGAAGGATCTGAGTAAATGGTCGAATATATGGACAGCTTTTTAATTTTCAACTTTAAAAGAATTAAACTATAACGTCAATGAGTATTTGCTATTTATGATCATGACTACAGGCTGAGCTGTAATTGAAGACCTGCTTGCCATTAAAAACTGAAGAAATGTTGCATTACATATTGACTGGTCATGTGCTTCCAGTGTGGCTTCATAAACCTCTGTCGATTTTGACAACACCTTGAGCTGTACATATAGCCTAAATATGCTGTAAAATATTTAAAATGTGCCATTAAACAGGTAAATATTTGGTTAGAGAACAGGTAAAAGCCTTTTTGCCTTCACACACCAGAATAAGAACATGTTCATGTCATGTCAAAGATTTTTTTGTTAGTGAATATACTGTATATGGGAGAATACTTAGGTGTTGCCCCTTTGTAAAATTAGATCTTAGATATTTAGCTGTTTTTCTCCTACACTGACTTGCAGCACAATAAGTGCAACAGTGGAAAAAAGTCTATATTAATGTCATGAAAAAATCAAAAGCCACCAAAGTCATGGTGTTGGTTTCTTCTGTGTGACTTGTGTTTGTGTCAAGTACTGTACTCTTGAGGAAAACAGCAGAGAAACAGTTTGGAAAGAGAGAGATTTTTGATCAAGTAGAGTAAGAATAATGACTTTTCAGTGACTCTTTATTGACTGGGATGGGGAGATAATTACACCACTGGGGAGCCAGGAGTGAAACGGTGAACTGATGACCAGGTCGGTGCAGGCACAGAAAGCGGTGCAGCTGCAGTTGAAGTAGCGTGCAGAGGTTGGCTGGAGTGTAGGGCTGGACTGTGGCCTGGGGGTATTAGTGCGTCTTTCCACTTCCAGCCCTTGCAGGGGAACATGGGTTGAGGAGGGCAGGTGAATGCTGGAGAAGCTGAAAGTAAGGCAAGGCAGGATGCAGTAGTCAAGAGTGTAGACACATGATTGAGTTAGAGCAGGGTTAGGAAGGAGGGGTTGACTGATCTGGCAGTTGATGTAGAGTGCAAACCTGCAGGATCACATTGTGCAATGCAGGTGCCATGACAAGCAGCAGGCTAGAGTCACATTGAGCTCCTCCTCTTATGCGTGTTTGCAAAATGTCGGGGGTTTATAGCAGTGAGTTTCATTAATGAATGTTTGTTCTACGTGTGTGTAATATGATGAGTTGGAGGAGAAGACTGAGCTACAGGAGTCTCTATTCGATTGCTCGGTGAGAGCAGATAGGTAGGGAAAGCATGGGAATGTTTCAGCAGATTGCTGCCTTTGCTAATGACACAGAGGAGATTAGACGTTCACTGCAGCGTTCTGATGCAAGACTGTTTGTGCTTGGACATGCGTGTGCATGTGTAGTGAGTGACCAAGGCCAATCAGTGAATGGTACCTCGCTTAACAGATTATAGGGCTGGCCACTGTAGGCACGATTCTGCATGCACTGTCCAGTGCACACAGACAGACTTGAAGGAGCAATATATAACAACTGCACATCCAAAAATGAGTACTGCTGTCCAAATAGACGGTATGTTAAATAGGCTGAAATCCTATTTAGTATGCAATCTATGGTTTAAGCGAGTTGTTTCCCCCCGCCTCCTTCTCTCAAGACTTGCAGCACAATACGAGTGCAACATTGTAATTCGACAATAACAAGCAGCAATGAGTCCTCCACTGTTAATTGATCAGCTTGTTATAGCTGTCGACTGTCTGTTGATCTAAAGCTAAGTCCTTTATTCCGAAAACAAAAGACCACTGCTCTGAAAATACACTGAAGTTTGAGTTCAGTGACTACCTGCCTTGCTGCCTGCCAGGCCAGTCAACATATTGCTCAATTTAACCATCATAAACATGTACTCCTTCTAAAGCATTATTTATGATTTCTTACGATAAACAGTTTCATAAAAAGACACTCATTCAGAGAACATTCAGCATTAATTTGAACTCTAAAGTAAAATGGTCAAACAATAACACAAGTTAGGGGCCAGAATAGAAATTTCAAAACCGTACTGCAGCTTTAGCATTGTTGTCAGAGAAACAGAGATTATTATAACAGAGAGATGATTTTAATTTAGCATGTTTCCTTAATCTCTGATGACATATGATGTCATTTTATGATTTATTACAGTTAATATATTACATATTTCTCCTTTAAATTTAGCAGCACAATCATGCACACACACAAATGGTCAAAAGGATTCACAAAGACACCCACAAATATGGATACACACTTCGACGCAGTTTCATTAATCTGTCAGACATGGGTTTAATATTGAAATATGCTCAAGTCTATCTTCCTTCCCACTGAACATAACACTCATTTTTATGAGGCCACACTGCCTAGTCACTTTGAGAGTCAGTCATCAAGGTACTGCAGTAGTTCTGTAGTTAATGGAAATGTGTTGGAAGATGAGTCGCTTTTATTGGTTAAATTGCCTGATTCGATTGCTTGGGAAATGGACCTTGTGCAGTGATGGCATGGGGTTGCAGAGCATGAGCCATTTAGTAACATTTCGGTTATCTCTTCTTTCCAGTCTGTCTTTATTTTATTGCCTGTACATATACACATTGATGTCATTAAGCAACAGTGTATTTTTTGTGTGTTTGTGTATGACTCTTACAGGCAGCTTGTGTGCCAGTGATGCTGAGTAATGGCTGGGAGCTTCCCTTCTCAGAGATCATCGACTGGAACACGGCAGCTGTGATTGGAGATGAAAGGCTGCTATTACAGGTAGAAACTTAATACAGATCTAAAGCTGGATTTACTCAAGACATATGCCAACACTGTTAAAAGAAAAAGAAGAAAAGCTTATCTGCACATTGTCAGTTATCCTATTTTTGACCAGTTTTTTGACCAGAGAAGATTCTCATCAGGTCAAACACTATAAAGGGTTGGTAACACAGCAGGTGTGTGGTCTTTGCTGCGTGTTTGTCAACCAGCATGTGACTCATTAAAATGTATGTTTGCCTCTTGGAATCAACATTGCTGCATTTTGCTGCATTTAAGAATGTTGTTTATTTAGTTGTCCTGCCTAGTTAAGTCCTGATTTGCAAATTTGAAGCGATGTCTTCAAAAGATACGGTGTAGCTGTATTATATTTACTGTCTGACAACTCACTCATTGAATTTATTGAGAGCAAATCTTTCACTTTTTTCACAGGTGGTTTACGATCACTAATAGATTGAATGGCAGTGTCCAGTCAGTGTAGACTACAGGTGTCCACGCAACAGCCTCTGGGGCTGAAAAGTGAAGCTAGCAACTGCCAAAAACTGCAGTTCCTCGAATGGCCACTTGTCACAGACTGCAAAAGCGAGTCAACCCCCATAGACCAGGCTCATTCAATTACTTTTTTAGAAGGTTCAGGTTTGAAAAACATAATGTGCTGAAGGTTACATTTTCTATTTCTGACCTGTTAAGTTTATTTAAATTTAAATGTGTGAAACTGTGCACTTTTTTTCCCTATTAGTTTTCACATCGGAAAAGAAACATTATGTACAAAAGTACTTTTAAAAAAACAATGCATCCTTTGTTAGATTAGAAATAGTCTGTTTTTTTCATTTGGTTTTACTCAACTAAATTCCATCTGCTGAAACAGCCTGAGTTAAAACTTGTTAAAATAGTAAGTGTCTCTGTGCTTTACAACAGACATAACTAATGAATGGGCTAATTTGCCTAAATGTTGGTCTTCTAATAGACGGTGTAAAGCCCCATAAACTTAGACTGTTAACAGGTTATTATGATATGCTTTTTTTCATATTTAGAAATTATCAAAGGATTGGACTGGACTGAAGTGGATTGAAGTTGTTTAAGGGCCAGATTTATATGACTTTATAGCATAGATAAATATATTTCCATCTTGGTACAAAAAACGTTTTGGTCTCTAAAGCTAATTTCTACATTCATGATGGTGTTGGCCTTCAGTCAAACGGAAGGCCAACACCATCATACACGACCCCTCACACCCACTTCACAGTTCATTTCAGCTCCTCCCATCTGGCCGCCATTACAAGGTACCACTAGCAAAAACAAACATAGTAAAGAATTAATTCATTCCAACCGCAATCAAAATTATCAATAAGTCCTAAGGGCTAGACTCGGGCTTCTTAACTTATGTGTGTTGCTCTGTACTGCATTGTTAGTCTCTTATGTCTTTTTATGTCTTTTATGGATCTTTTAACATGTGTTTTTATATTCTGTGAGCCACGTCGAAGACGAATTTCCACTACTCTGCAATGGACAATAAAGTTCTTTCTGATTCTGATTCTTTCTGATTCTGAACTGTACTGGAGGGAATTTTTATATGACTAAAATTATTAAGGCTTAACTTTATGTATAATTAAGGCCGTGGTCACTTTGAATAGCTGGTGAGTGCCGTCACAGGTGGCAAAACACTAGGTAGCCGCTTCATTCAGCTCCCTCAGCTCCCTCAGCTCCACTCACAATTCACCTCTTTGTGCGTTTGTGGATTAGCCATTTAGTTGGAGTGAGGAGTCACCACGCCAAGCTTTACAGTGGCTCATCAGGATCCTATGGGTGACGTCACAGAGACTAGGTCTATGTATTCTACAGTCTGTGCAGGTGTCTGTTTTTGTTTTGTCTGAGCTAATTTAATAATATGCTAACAGGTGTTCACTTGTGTCTCAGATTCCCTCAACAGTGCGCTCCATCCACCAGGATAAGATTCTGTCCTTGAGACAGCAGACACAGTTCCTGTGGGAGGCTTACTTCAACTCTGTGGAGAAAATAGTACTGACCACACTGGAGGTGTGCACACATACACACACAGACATACTCATGTTTCTGCGTACAATACATGCACATATACATGCAAATATCTGTATACATGTGCATAAAAGAACTTGGTTATATTTAATTGTATTTTAGTATAAGCTTCTGCACTTCATTTTCAGTCAGAAGAAGCAATAGAATAGAATGTCACAATCTTTTTGTCTCAGTATTTCTGCACTTTATAACAGTACCAGCTGATACTCTCTGCAAATTGTATCCTCATGATAATGTTACTACTGTGATTCCAATATTTTTCACTTTTCTAAAAACAACAATGCATGCTTGCACACAAATGCACACAAGCAGAAGGCATAAACCCAATCTATTTTTATTTGTTCACATAATTTTTGGACTTACGTTCATCCCAGTTATTGACTTGGCTCTGACAAGCTTACAAGTGAAGACAGTGTAGTTGCCCACAATAAAACTGCCCCAGACCAGATTGAAAAACTAGAAGGATGATATATATATTGTTAAACACTGCTGTCATGTTTCTGAGGCAGTTTCTTGCTGTGGCTTGGCTATCAATCATGTCAGTAGTTTGTTCCTGTCAGAGTCCATTTATCTGTATTCTTCCTGGCGAGTAGCAGGCTATCATTCTGCTCTGGGGCTAGAATTACAAACAAGCAAAGATGAGAGCAGGGAGGATTGAAAAAGGATAAGGGAGCAAGACAACAGGCAGGATATGTAAGGCTGGCTGTAAGTCTGGCAGGATATTTCGCTGCATTTCAAGTGATGCGTTTGTGCTTCCCCAAATTCACCATCTATTATCAACAATGACCAGCCATCTGCATCTAAAGTACAGCTTTTAAGAGAAGGTTAAGATGATAAATGTGTTTATTTTGAATTTGATGAATGTTGCTTTAAACTCAAAAGTTAAGATTCAGACAATAGAAGTGCTGCTGATTTTCAGTTGTGTTACATCTAAGTGTTATTGCTGACTGCAGTTTACACCATTAGTTGCTGTCGGATAGTGTTACAGAGACCTAGTCCCACGAGGCAGGAAGTCAGGGCACTGGAAGGCAAGTCTGGGATTTCTCTGTCAGCAGGGTAAAGTTACAGCCCCAAGAAGCTGATCTTCGATCTGTTTACACTTTCAATATCTTACCTCTGGTCCAACACATGCCGTAGCGCAAGACTGGTAAGAGGTCAGTGTTTTGGCTTTAAACTTAATCTATTAGTAAGCCTCCATTAGCAAGGGATTCTATATATTTTACTGTAAATGCGGTAAAGTTGCATCACAAGAATCTGTTTATTTCCACAATATGCTACAAGAAGTAAACAGAGTTTACTCTATAGCTGCCCCATAGCTCCCAGAATGCTTAATATTTTATTAAGGCATATTTTCGCTGCAAATTAGTCTTCTTAAAACTGGGGTGGAGTAGGAAGCAGTTGATGCTGTTGGCCTGTAAAGCCTGCTCGCACATTATGTGTGATAGTGGGCTAAACAAACAAACTTGTAGATTTGGGTTAGGATTGTGGAACAGCTGGTGCCAACCCACTTAATTCTGAAAAACTAACTGAAGTGTACTGTGTACTGATGTACTGTTTTAATTACATTCTGACTTTGAGAATATCTCAAACATAACATAACTTCAAAGATAAACATTTTGATTACCCCTTATAAAAAGTAAAATGCTAATAAGTATAGTGGCTTATGAAATTAAGCCAAGGGTGATTTTATTAAGCCTTGCCTGCCAACCAAGCCAAGCCAGAGTAATTGAATTCTAAGTTATAACTGTCAATTTCAATCAATTTGTTTCTTTTTGCCGAACAAAACTAATTATATCCAGATGGAAATGCAATTAAAGCTAATTGTTTTGCATTATCATTACAAACGTTTAAGTATTGTTTTCAGCTCAACCTGCACAGCAGCTGCTGTTTTTTTTGCCTGAGTTTGTGTGCAGACTTGCCTTGCATGATTAGATTCAAGAACTTGAAAAGAACAGACCTTACACCCACCTGCCACAGTCTAGGAGAAAATGTGTATTTGACGAATATGTTTTCTTTCTTTCATTTCAGTGATAACATGATTCACTTATGTTTGGTACTGTTAGCAGTATTGTAATTCTTCTTGAGTTCCATATGTAATATGAAAAATGGAGATGGAATAGAGAATGAGATGGTATGAACTGTGATATGAATGAATGGAGTGACAAATCTAAAAGAATTATTCAACACAAACCAAAACAAGCTGTCCAGAAGAAAACTATGAAAGGAGAATTAAATAGTAGGATATGAGTTTGTTTATGAGAAGACATGACAGCATAATGAAAAACACCCTTTTGTAGTAGGCAGGTTTTTATGTATTTGAAGAGACTCATTGTTTCAGTTTTTAATTTGAGAAATGCCAGAGGATCTGTGTCTGCACTCAGTTTCTCAAGCAGCACATAAGACTGGCGTAATTATTGTTTTCATTTGAAGTGAATGGACATGCAAGATCTTGGCTCAGAGCTAATTTCCTGCTGACATCTTACTGACAAATCACAGTAGTTGTACAAATACTGTTTCTGGGCCTTGTGATTTTTTTCTGTCACACAGGAACAAGGAGTATCGTGGATATTTCATTGATACATTTCCTCCTCTCCCATATTTATGCAGATCATCCAGGACCGGGTGCTGCAGCACACCTCAAGGAGTAGCCTAATGTGGAACAGTCTGCCTGGAGGCCTTTTCACCCTGCCTCAGTACTCCACATACCTGGGAGAATTCCCCTTCTACTACGCTAAGCTAGGTCAGTTAATTATTCATGCACATGCTGCTAAATGCTAAGAACCATATTAATTGCACACGCTAAGTTTTGATGCACTGATTTCCATTTTATGACACAACCCAGGAGCAGCTGGCGTGTGACAGCTGTTGAATCTTCGTAAACGAACATGTGAATCAGTGACATTGCCACAAGTTATGCAGTATATCTTTATAAATTCATGATTTGTCACAGAGAAGCTCACCAATTAGACCTGCCATGTTGCCATGTTGTATTTGTGCATGGTTAATTGGCCAGATATGCAGCTTGTTGTTGACATTGGGATTTGGTTAACTGGCACCTTTTCCCTTACAAGCCTAATTAGAACTTTTCAGTCACACTGGAGGCCAAGTAAACACAGCTTGAAGTAAACAAGCACAAACTAAGAGAGGCTCAAAGCTGTCAAGGAGGCTATTACATACAGATGAAATTCTGCTTATAATTATAGGGTCAGTGTTTGTGCATTTTCATTTTCTAGTGATTGCAATTTGTGACTGATGGTGATTCAGGAGATCATCATCCTGGTTGAAATCCTACCTGACAGGTTTAAATTGCTTCTTTTCTTATCTCTGATGTGTCCCGTTTCTTTTCAGGCATTAAGCCCTACCCCAAGTTTACAGCGATCATTCATGTGGTGACCCCACTGGTCTCCCAGTCCCAGCCGGTCATGAAACTGCTTGTGGCTGTGGCCAAATCTCAGTACTGTGCTCAGGTAAGTCAAAACCTAACACACTACACCGCATTATTCATTACTCACCTCACATCAGATTGACCAGATCTGCAGCAGTTACTACTAGAGCTGTACCGAATGTAATTTTTTCTTACTGCCACGACAGGTCCACCCTGACACTCATCTCCCTACAGATGCTATATAATACTAATGCACAGTGTAGGAAACATAGGAAGCCCTTACCTGCCTTTTTTTCAGTGCATTGAACTGTACACTACCCATTATTCTGGCATTTTGCAAATTCACCAAAAATGTGAATTCAGTCTTCCTGGATTTAAAACTGTATGGCTAGCACGTAGGTGTCAGCACATTTTGTTTTAACATTCCAGTGATGTACTGTGTCACTATCATGTAATGTAGGTGGTGTGACAGCTCTGAAAATAGATGTGCGGTAGAATCATGAGGAAGTTGTTGGTGTTTCTTCCCAATATGTAGGGTGTAAAAAAAAAGAAATAAATAGAGCTTTGTGGGTTTTTGATCTGTCCATATATTGGCACGTCTGGCAAGGATTGTCAAACATTAATAGAGTTCTCTTTTCACATATTCCTCATTAGGTGCGCATACATAGATGCGCAGATGAATGCGAACATGTTGTGTTCAGAATGATGAGTATGCTTTACCTGTTTTCCCTTTGTGCAGGTGATTGTTCTGTGGAACTGTGACAAGCCTCTTCCTGCCAAGCACCGCTGGCCTCCCACCTCAGTCCCTGTCATTGTTATAGAGGGTGAAAGCAAGGTAAAAAAAAAAACAACTTATCCTTATACTTCACTCATTAGACAGTGTTACTGTAGCCATGTCACATTCAGTGCTAGAGGCCTGCAGCTGAATTCATATCACAATGTAAAATGTAAAACTGCAGGCACCCAAAGTTTCTTACTAAGTGGTTAAAGTGGTCAAAGTCCATGGTGTATTCTGCTGTTTCCAGACCATCTGTAGGTGGCCTCAGCAACCAGTTCTTTCCTTTTCTTTTTGTTTTGGCACTTAAGCATTAGACCCTTCAGATCCTGGGATCAGTGCAGAAAGCACAGACATGAAATGTTATGTCCAAGCTTCAGGCCCATTTTCACTCAAAGGAGTTGAGATGCTATAGCTTTTTAATTTACTATACAGAGCATTTGATATTTCTTGGTTTAAATTTGGAAATAATTAATGTGATAAAAACCTTTGATCAATTTCCACCCTTTCTCACAACCTTCCTGCCTGAAGGTGAATGACTCATTGTAATAACAGGACACTGTCTCACTTTTTTCAAAATGTGCCCACCGGCTAAACCTACTGTGTATTTATTGCAGGGGTCTCAAACATATGGCTCATGGGCCAGAACTAGCCTGCCAAAGGGTCCAGTCTGGCCCTCTGGATGACTTTGAAAAGTGCGAAAATTGCAGAGCCGTCACGGACTCCATTTTTTTTTCAATAAAATGTACTGACATTCCCATTTGTCCACTGGAGTCACACTGTTAATTATGAGTAGCAGGTGGAAAATGTATTTGTCAAAAAGGAGCAAAGTAGGGACAGTCAATTTTTGAGTTTTCCATGAAAAATTGGCAAGTTTTTATTTCTTCATGAAGAAACTGAGAGATATTGTTGAAATTGCACTCATTTTTCTCAAGACATCTCAGGCTGTCGGATGGTTCATTACCTGTGAACGTTTTCAGAAAGTACTTGTACTTTTTTACACTTAACAGGGGAGAATTAGGAGGTGATGTTATTCACAGAATATTAGGCAATGGTTTTACTGGTCTGGCCCACTTGAGATCAAATTGGGCAATATGTGGCCCATAAACTGAAATGAGTTTGACACCCTTGATTTACTGAGTATTGAAGATGGGGCAGAAGCATTTGCCAGTGAGATCTCAAATATAATAAAGGTAGATAAAATTGGACTGAGCACTAAAGACAAAGAGGACTTGAATTTTAGCCATAGTTGCTGCTGTTACAGAAACATTTGTCAGATATAAAATCAGCACTCTGATACTATACATGAGTTTTCAAAGAAACATGAGATTATTTTTTTCTGACCTTCAGACTTCGCTGGCATAGGAGCAGAGACCTTTACATTATATTTCAAAAAATAAATTGGTATTTAGATCAGTGTGCACTTATTGCTAAAACTGGAACCCACTTTATAAGCACTTGTAATACAGAGTTATTTGCATAGATACATGCCAAGGCTGCAGGCTGCAGGGCCCATCAGGGAGGGAAACACACTCCACTGCTTGTAGATTTCTGTCTAGGGTTTTAGCTCATCAGCGAGATGCTGTATTCTGCTGTCATTGGTGTTATGTCAGCGTGTATACTTGGCTCATTCTGCTGTTAACGCAGCAAGATGAAACAACTCTGTAGCACAAACAAACATGAAGAAACTAGCGGCGCTTGTCAGGCAGATGTACCCCGCTTGTGCACATACGGGCTCTGTTTATGCACTGATTGTTGCTGTTGAGCTGCATTGTAACATTTTGCATGTATGTCTCTGCATTTAGGTGATAAGCAGTCGTTTTCTGCCCTACGATACCATCCCCACTGATGCTGTACTCAGTCTGGATGAGGACACCGTGCTCTCCACAACAGAGGTCTGACCACCAGAAAACTACAGCTAACATTGAAAAAAATGTTAAATGTTGTTTAATCTCTATTATACATCTTTTTGATACAGTTCCCTGGAATTCTGTGCTCCTAGTTTCTCTGCCTCATGTCTTCTCTCCCTCCTTCTGTGTCTTTGTTCCTCTCTGATCTCGACCCAGGTGGACTTTGCCTTCACAGTGTGGCAGAGTTTCCCAGACCGCATTGTTGGCTACCCAGCCCGTAGCCACTTCTGGGACAGCAACAAGGAACGGTGGGGCTATACTTCCAAATGGACCAACGACTACTCCATGGTGCTCACTGGGGCTGCCATCTATCACAAGTACTGACATGCTACTCATTTTTACTCCCGTTTGCATCTTTATTGTGTTTCACTTCTCTCCACTGAGATTCCATTTAGTTCAGTTCTAACACAATTCCCTCTCTGTCACATTCTCTTGTAGATACTACCACTACTTATACACCACCTACCTTCCAGCCAGTCTGAAGACCATGGTTGACCAGATGTCAAACTGTGAGGACATTCTGATGAATTTCCTGGTGTCCTCTGTCTCTAAACTACCACCCATCAAAGTCACCCAGAAGAAACAGTACAAGGAGACTATGATGGGACAGGTGAGGCAGAATATCTTGTAAAACTAGTTCATTTTATTTTATGCCTGAAGGTAGACCAGGCACTGTGTTGAGGATTTTCGTTCTTTTGCCAAGTATCTTATCACAGATGGCCCTATTCTAATTAGAGGCAATATATTGAAAGATGGCATAATCAGGATAGAAAAGAGGTCTTGATATTTAAAGGTGATGTACTCCCTGTGCACAAGTAGTGGATATGTGTCTGCTTGTAGAAGGTACATTTTGCTCTGTTGATGTGTGGAGTGAAACACCTGAAGAATGTTGGAAAACAGTGGCCAATTAAGCACAGCAGTTCACACCTGACATTACAATGCGTCTCCACTTGTGATGGGCTCTTACATCTACACTATGCAAATAGACATGTAGCTGCGTCATTTCCATTTGCAAAGACCAAGTGTGATGTTCTTTCTAATTGGCAGCCAAACAGTAGTAGCCAACACATTGGGACAGACAGACGCAATGATTTTTACACAAAGACAGAAACTTACAAATGTATAGCATTTGCCGAATTTACAAGAAAGCCCATATAATCAAGAATTTGTCATAGACAGCATTTCACAAATTTAATGAATTCTAAACGCTCACAGAATTAGCCAGTTTGGACATGCAGTAGCCACCAGTACAGCAATGACATGTCAAACTAATGCAATGTTTTTACACTGAAAGAAACAACTTGATTTATTGCATTTAATGCCGAATTTACAAGAAGGCACAAATGATTAAGAATTTGCTGTAGTCTTTTCTCAAAGCTTAAGTTTCTCCTCACTCAACAACAGACGCTGTGTTCAACAACTGTCATTTATCTTGGCAGGTAAAAAAGTATAAACACTTTGCATTTGGAAGCAAGTGAACTAAATAGAAATCTGTTTCACGTGATGTCAGTTGAGTAGGTGATCCCTCAATATACATACAGCGTACATGCTGCTGAAAGAATGTGGTCATATGCGGCCCAGACCACCTCCAAATCTGGTCTGGGTGAGAGGATCTCAGTGCATCTTCAATGTGTCTTGGATCTATTCACATGTACTTAGCATCTGTTTGAAAGCTATTGTGATCTGATCACCCAAGATACATGTTGATGCCAGGTGTAAACGAGGCCAAATTGTGTGGGAGCTATTCAGAAACATGAGGGAAATTCTTTACGGTTAGGAGAAAACACTCCTTAAACTAGCAATATCCACTAAAGTTATTCTCTTCCCACAAATTCAGGCAGCTCTTGTTTTCAGTGTGCCTGTAAAAGCCCATATAATCGTTTATTTTTCACAACAGTGCTCATTATTAAGCAGACCAGAGACCCATGTTTTCCCTGATTATTGTAGAGGCTGGTGGCCTTTAGACACATCGTACCACTTAAACCCTAATAGTGTTAGCGGTTAAAACTGAACATCAGTCATTTGTAAATTTGAATTGTAATTTGCTTTCTTGGAACACAGCCTTCAATAAAAAAAAAAAACTCATGAATAATTACAATAGGCTGTGAAAGGTCAGAGTAATTTATGATGCATTATTCATTTTGTTGGTGTCTCTCTTCCCTGCACTGTCTGCATCTCCCCCTCCCTCCTCCCATCCTGTCACCACCTCACACCCCCCAGAGCTCCCGGGCGTCTCGCTGGGCTGACCCGGACCATTTCGCCCAGCGTCAGACCTGCATGAACAAGTTTGCCAGCTGGTTTGGCACCATGCCCCTGGTCCACTCTCAGATGAGGTTGGACCCAGTCCTCTTCAAAGACCAGGTGTCCATATTGCGGAAGAAGTACAGGGACATCGAGAGGCTATAACCCTCCAGAGCCCCCCCGCTCCCTGGACACGACAAAGACAGAGCGAGGGGGCGGACACGTGGAGAAACTCAGAGCCGTTCCATGATTGCATGGATGGATCAATGGAGGAGCAGATGAGATTGGGTGACAGGACGGGAGAGGAGGAGAAGAAAGCAGAACAAATGTGAAGGACACCACATGCATTTGTCTCCTCGGTTGTGTCCCCCTCCATTTCTCCCTTCGACCCTTTCTCTTCAGTGTATTTGGGGATTGTCCTGCTTCATACGCTATGACCTCCACCAACTGAAGGACATCTGAGAACTTTAAAACTGCTCGACTTTGAGGAGGTGGTCAAAGTCACAGAGTTGGAAATCAAAGCTTGCTGCTTCAGTGTCCCAACAGTGACTCCCAACTCCAGCCATCCTAGTTGAAAAAGACTGTTTGTCCCACTCTGTACACTCTGCACAGGTTCCTGAAAGTTTTTGATGACAGAATATTATTGATAATTGTGACTATGAAGAGGATAACACTATTTTGGATTGTGTTTAGCTATTTTTTTATACAGTGAATGAATGGCCAGCACTACTCTCTGTATTGTCTTAATTCAAACCAATCGCAGGGTGGGTGAAGAGAGGAATGACAACCCCTCGACTACGGATGAGTTATGATCGTTGATATTCACAGTGCCTCAAGTTTATCTAACGGCGTTGGGATCTGGGAGTCTGAGAAAAAGACATGGTGCAGGATGAGCACCTTGATCTCGCTGCTTTCTTTTTTTCTTTCTTTTTTTTTTTGTGATTTTCCTTTTAATTGATGGAATAATGGATCTCATAGTAAATTATTCAGGCCGGCATTCAAGTTTATTACTTGCCAAAGTATAATGAAAGTTTATTTTTAGTCAAATGACAAACAAAATTGTGCCATTTCTCTGTAAAACTACAACAGTCTGACACAAGTAGCTAGATGTCACCAAATTTGCCATGTGGGAATCGATATCTACAAGAACTGATAGAAATACAGGCAAAATTCAATGGGATCCTCTATTTTCATCTTAGCAAGAAGTCTTCTTCATGTCTCTATTTTCATTGTGGCAAGCTAGAATTGGTACTTGAATGTGTGCTGGCCTGAAGAACAATAGAGGATCATAAGAATTGCCTTGGTTATGGGAGGCTGAGCTTGCCAATTGAGCCAACCAATGGTCTGTTTGAAACACAAACCACTGTGAAAACTAGGGAACTGATCTTTTTGGGCTTGGTTAGTGGGGGATATTTATCCACGGTTATTGTCTGTATGCCATGGACTCAACTCCATTTTGTCCACAGAAAAGGTTGGCTGCAGCCCAGGCTGATGAGTACTTGCTTTGATATAGCACCATCAAACAGTGCTTGATGCCATCAGAGTCAGAGTTGGCATCATACTAAACAGACTACTGTATTTTTTCACCTGTTATAAACAAAATATGACCAGATTGACAAGAACTTTCACCAAGCATGTGAGATTCTCTTATAAGACATAAGGACACAATTGGCATCCTTTGAGAGATATGCTCTATTATGTAATTCTCATCTGTGGAATCTCTTCAACATAAATACGTGTCAGTAGAAGCCTTTCGATTTCCAGGATATTTACAGAATGTCAATGTATATCTCTGATAATCACAGATTTAAGCAGCCAGTTATCTCTGGGAGAATCAGATTGGCGATGTGCGGTTGTGCTTGGGACACATTTAAGAGAACTGAGAGTTCCATAATTCAGTAGGACGATGTCTCGTAAATGACAGCTCAATCTGTTTCCATATGTTTGTCTTCTCAGTCTGATACACGTGTATCTCATTGACTGCAAATCTGTGATGAATGCCAAGTGGCAGTGGAACATTAAATTGGGTTTTTGCAGGCTAATTGACTTATTTTTAAGTTTTTGATTCCATTAACGGTCACGGTTCATTTTAGTTCTGCCTTGATATGTCATATCAGGTTGTCTGAAAATGTTAATGCAATTTGAATCTCGAGAATGTGCACCTGTGTTTTTAAATCCTCGCAAAGTTTCTGTCCATGAAATATCCCTGTAAAGCCAGCACCACTTCTATAGAAATCTAACCACGCCCGCCCTGACGCCTCATTTGGCAGCTTCAGCTTCATTTTTATGGAAGATAAATGATCATTTTGCTGAGCATCACCGTTCTGTACTCTTCACCCCAATATGTGCCAATAGATCATATGATTTTGTGTTATATTTTTTCATCTGATGTGAGGAATGCCATGCATTCCCATATTTATTTGGTTCAATAAAGTTATATCCTGTCTGTATGAGAAAGTAAAATGTGTGAGGGGGAAAGTAAGGAAAGAGTGTTTGTGTGAGAGACTCTAAGAAATCGGCAGAGAAGGGTGCTGCATGGTGTTTTACACTTCGGAGGATGTGCTATCAGCTTGACAGCAAATAAACAATCCTAGTATTACTAAACACAGCGCTATCAAGTCAACTGAATATGGTCGTAAACAGAATCACATTTCAGAAATGAACTTGGTGCAATATTTAAGATTACATTTTCTCTATCTTTTTCTTTTCTCCTTCCTTATGTTGCTGATTCAGAGGGCAGGGGGTAATATATTGTTGTGCCTTCACGAGAAATATACTTAAGTTTTTTTTCCCCATCATTTGCAAGAACCAGGTCCCTGTTTTCATTTCACAGTAGGTGTTTTTTTTGTTTTCTTCTTCAATATCCAGTAACACATAATGGCTCCCTAAATGATATTTTTAACACTGGAATGCTACTAAGACTTATCACCACTCATCTGATACTGACATTCCTGCCTTTTCTGATGTAAGAACTTTTTTTTTTTTTAAATACATACTGCCTTGTATTACTATACTTGTGAGGATGCAGTAGAGGGCCCCTCTTCCCAGTTGCCACAAGTATAGTAATACATGTAACACACACACAATTCTCCCATACACACTCAGTATTTATCAGACAGGATTGTGTCTCGACTGAACCTCTGCCTGCATCCTTCACTCTCTTCCGTAACTGCAGACCTAAGTTTATAGAGATTAAAATGGAAAGATAGAGGAAAAAAATCACAATTTTGTAAAAGAATTTTATAAAACAACAAAAAAAAATCAACAAATAAAATGTTTGATATAAAGTGACTGTCTCTGTGTGTTTTTCACCTGACCATTTATTTTTATTTACTGTCTTCTTCAACATCCCTGAAGATGTATGTACATTTCAGAATCAATGAGGCCATCACAGGTGTGACAGTTACCCATGATGCCATTGGCACTAAAACACCCCCATACCATCAAAGATACTGGCTTTTGGACTTTGAACTGGTAACAATCTGGATGGTCCTCCTTCTCTTTAGCCTGGAGGTCATGACGTTGATGAAAACAATTTGAAATGTTGACTTTCCACTTGGTGTTAGTCCATCTCAGATGAGCTCGGGCTCCAGAGAAGTCGCTGGTGTTCTTGGATGATGTTGATGTATGACTTTGGCTTTGCAATGGTAGAGTCTTAACTTGCATTTGTAAATGCAGCAACTTAATGACGATGGTTTCCCATAGGATTCCCAGGCCCATGCAGTAATATCCTTTACACACTGATTTTTAATCATCAGTTTTCAATGCAGTGCCACCTGAGTTTGACCATTAAATATTTTGCCTTTTTTCAGCTGAATATAGGTTGAAAAGGATTTGCAGATCTTTGCATTATATTTTTATTTACAAATCTATATCAGTGTTTCTGCTGGTCCTTAAAAAAGTCTAACCAATAACCTCAATTTTAGTCTTAAAATGTATTTAATACGATTTTGACAGATCCTAAAAAATTACAGGATTATGAAGTTAATGTTACTTTTAGAAAGTTGCATTAACTTCAGTCTTGCTTTTAAATGTATTTTTTGAAAAACTTGTATGATCACACTGCGCAACCACAAAACAAAACCAACATGAACCCACTCTGCACTAACATTAACTCCTACAACTCGTGTAATGAAGACAGGTGAGCTCTTTCAAACCACGTTTCCTGATTCTGACACCGTTAAAACCTGTTATATGAAATATGTTTTAAAGTTTGGTCATAAAGATCTTAAAAGTTATTTAAAAGTCTTACATTTAACTTGTTGAAACCTTTAGAAACCCTGAGTATGTACAGAAAAAGACACTCACAAAGTAGTTCCTTTTTCCCTGTCTCACCTGGTCATCGCTCTTCCTCTCTGACCTGCTTGCAACCCATTTGCAGGCTTCCCGAACACATTTTGCATGTTGGGGTTTATGCGCTGTGTCTACTGAGGGAGAGCCAAACTAAATAATACCTTTAGCTTCCTCCTTGTGCGTGTGTGAACCTCTTCCTTTGCCAAGAAACTGCTGTGTTTACATAAATCTGTGTCAGGATGATTGGTTTAGACACGCTGCATAAATAAAAGCATCTATCCAGGATGATCCCATGGTGCATGAGAGCTGCCAGCTCAGCTGGAGCAACAGCTACAGGAGAGATTGCTACCCCCAAAACACACCAAACTGGGCTAAACTCTTAAAGCAAAAAGATGTGCAGTATGTGAAAGCTGGACCAGTGCCTACACTGGATAAATTATCTGGTGACACACCAAAAGGAAAACCATTTGGACAGCTACACCAAGACCACATCCACTCTGTCATCTGGGGACCAAAACAGGAAAAAATCCAGAGATCCAGATGTTTGGATGCTCTGTTGCGTGGAGTGGAAATAAATGATTTTTGATAAACCGAGGGGTGAAACTACACCGCACTGGGGTGCAGATCTAATGCCAAAAGTCTGCTCGTATGATTTAATGGTATGCTAATCAGCTCGACGTCTCTTAATCCTGCTGATGAGATGTGTATCTGCAGTGGAGATGGAGCTCAGCATGCATGCAGTCAGGGCTCTTCCCTGCTGTTGGATTAAATACTGTGACTCGAGGCCAAGTTTGACAAATGTCCTTCCCTCTCTATCAGCTTTACAAAACTCTTAAAGGGACAGTTCACCCTAAAATCAAAAGTATTTTATATTTTATTTTAATATTTTTCCTCTTACTTATAGTCCCATCCATCCAGTAGCCATCTTGATAGTTTTGGTGTGAGTTGCAGAGTTTTGGAGATATCAGCCATAGAGATGTCTGCCTTCTCTCCAATACAATGGGACTAAATGGCACCCGGCTTGTGGGGCAGAAGGTGCCAAAAAACCCATTTGAAAAACTCAGCAGCAATACCTCTTTTCAGAAACCATGACCCAATTACTCAAATGGACTTTTTGGCAATTTGAGCTCTACAGGCCAATTCCTATCTAGTTCCACTACATTTGAGAGAAGGCAGACATCCCTACAGCTGATACCTCCAAAACGCTGCAAGTCACCCCAGAACTATCTAGATTAGTGGTTCTCAAGCTTTTTGGGCCAGCGCCCTCTTCTCCTTTTTCCAGGTCGCTTACCACCCCCAATTAAATAAAATGTCGGCTAACTGTCTTCCCTGATACTAATGTTTATTATTATTGTGTGTCATTAAAAATCATTGTCATTAATGCCAAAATAACTAGACAGTTGGCATATTATTAGCATTAGTTTCCCAGGGACCAGAAAAGCCATCTGAATAGAAATGCTATTTTGTGCTAAACAAATGCAATGGAAATTTCAAATTCATACTTTAACTTCCCATTGATCACAAACCAATCAGAAATACCATACAAGAAGCATTTTTATTAATTGCTCCAATGGAAAACAAGAGAAACCTACCAAGGAAAAAATCCAGGGTTACTTAATAAAAATTAGCAGTATATGTCAGCTATAGGGCTATTTATCTTAACTTTTGAACAAAATAAGTTAAACTGCTTTGAAAGCAAATGTGGTGGTTCTACTGCATGCATAGGACCTGGCTGAATCCCTGCTTAAGAAGATGTGTTCTTGAGAAAGCCAAAAGAAGCATTTGGTCTGCTCTTCTACTAGAGATAAGAAATCAAAGATTCACAATGAGACAAAATCATTTTAGAACATTGAAGGGGAAAGTTGCTACAAATAGAACACCTCAACTCCCTTTTTTAAAACTATTGCTTCCAGCGCCCCCTGATGATCTGTGAATGGTCCCTGAGGAGTGGTAACACCTACAATGAGATTTGCTAATCTAGATGAATCAATAGCACCACAAGCCAGAGGAAAAAATATGTGTTTTTGATTTTGGGGTCAACTGTCCCTTGACTAAAAAATAGCTAATTTCATCTGGTCTCAGATTTGTAACCTAGCTGCTTTGATATCCCAGTAATTATGTCATAATGGCGTCTGTTGGAGTTGACTTGTGAACACTGCACCTAAAAACACCCCACACGATGGATTCTCTTTTTTATCACCGCAAGTTCTCTTGTTGTATGTTGGAATGGAGTTTGGAGCATCACTGCAAACACTGAACTAAATTTAGGAGAAAAACGTATTTTTCTCTATTACAACTCCTGATTGCCAGTGTTAACATATCATGAGGATTTTGCAGCTAAAACTGACAATGATAAAAAATAGTAACAACAATAATGATATGACTGAGCATAACATGTAAAAATAAACAGAATGTGAAGACATTTGCAGTAACAGTACAAGTGAATGTCATACAACGCCTCATAGAAAAGCACTTTCGTTACAGAAGAGTAGAAGGGACTCCCTGTGGTGGCTTAATTGAATACATTAAGATTAGGCACATTATGGCACTATTAGCCAGAAACAATTCACTTCACGGAATTAAAGGAATCTAATTCTTCAATCCGTATTTGCCCCGATAAAAATCTGTTGCCACTTTTAGCCCTCATACATCTTTTCTGAGGGTGTTTGTGCACGCATGTGAGAATACTTCAGTAAAAGATGTTTCATTTCATACAGCTGTGCTGTTAATAATATACTTCTGTTTTGGTATGTGGAGATAAACAGATGTTCAGGCTTTGTGACTCACACCTTGCACAACAACAACATAGCTCATCTACAACATGAAAGCAGCAGTATAGAAGGGACTGGTTCCTCTATATCACACGGTAACAGCAGAAAGCAATTGGCTATCTGGATAAAATTATCTCATTTAACAGATGGCAGCTCAAAACTGTGTCACCATCCAGACATGGCTGCGCGGCATTGTGTTGAAATGAGTCATATGTCCATTTCTGTGTTTGCTGCACAAGGCTTTCAATATCCACACAAAAATAGCTTGATTTAATATGATCACAAATCAGTGATGCACTTTGGAAATCTTCATCCAATTTGAAATTGAACACCATTCTAAATGTATTATTGTCTCGCTCACATCTGTTAGCTTTCAATCGTGGAGTCATGTTTAGTAATTGGGCCAACATCAATAATTGGGCACATTTAATACATTTAGGGAATCATTTCTTCAGTTAGAAGCGGTCACTGCCACTGTTATCATCACGTGATTATGATGCATTATCACACAGCTCAAGTTCACTGTCATTTTATCATCTTTTCCATTTGCATTGTCACTGCACATATCCAGCTATGCATGGATGCTCATTGAATGTTACTTAAAATTATCTGATAAATAAATTCTTAAATTGTGCTTACAATAACGACTAAACTTATCATCATTCTAATAATGTGTGAGCACCTCAGCTATCTGCAAGCCTTCCCTGTCCAGTCACATGGAGCCCTGCTGCTTGTAAATCATAAACATACCCAACTGGCAGCAGTTCTACTGCAACAGATGCTGGAGTCTATGAGACAAATCCGCTTTACTGCATACCAATTTTGCAATTTGATTGTAGATGAGTCAGTCTCTCTGTCAGGCATGTTTCTGCTCATCTCTGTATCTAATATGCTGTTTGGAAATTGCTTTTTGGAGTCTGCATGGATGTCCAGTTCTCTGTTGAGTATTCTGTTCCAAAGGGCTGAATTTGTTTGGTTGGCTGTGGACTTTCCTCCTCATGTTAATATTGTGAAACCTTCTTCAAACCTTCTTTAAATTTGCATATATGAAGAATGAATTAAGTAGACAATAATTAATCATTCCTAGGCCTTTGTCCACAGCAGTTATTTGACTTATTATAGTGGGCGTGCACAAGTGTACCTCATATCCCTAGCAATAACTTTGTTCCAGTTAAGTGTCACAATAAGCCATACCACAGGCACAAAAGACCTTTTTCACAGCAGCCATTTTGACATGAAACAATGGGACAAACACAGGTACTAATTGAGGTTCCATTCCATTCAGGTCAAACAGAACACTGGTGGTGTTATTGTGCATGTTGGCCCACTGAAGAGGCTCTGCTACACTAAATGGAGCAGAATTTTAGTATCGCTGGCAACACCTGTGTTTACACCACTACTTCATGTCAAATTGGCTGCTGTGGAACAGTTCTGTTGCAGGGTCCTGCAACTGAGACCCCTAAATGGAACACAGCAATTAATGTTATAAATTATTACACCTGTGTTTTTTCCCGCTATGACAAGTCAAAATGTGGAGGGGCATAGTTTGTTTTAGGTCACTCTGTTGATACACAGCATAGGCCTGGATCATGACCAGTGTTACAACATGGGATCTATTTTTAAAGATTAGGGACCAGATGGGACAGTTGGGGATGACAGCAGTAAAATCCACAAAAATACAATACAATGAGTGCACACACTTACATTGGGTAACCTCAGTGGGAAGTAAACCCCTGCTAAAAAAAAACAAAAAAAAAAACAAGTAAACTTTAACAAAAGGAATTTTCATTTTAATACTATACTCAGTGGTTATTAAAGCAATCTGACAAGTAATGGTATGTATGGTGAAAGAAATGGAACCTTATGAAAAGTTATTACTGCAGATGCCTTCAATTTATATAGATCATCTTGGTTTTAAGGAGAAAACATTGTCAAACAAAGTTATACGGGGCACCCTCACTTTGGAACTCTTCCCAATCTAGTTGGAGATTACCCTGAAGAGATTATAATCAGAAATACAACCATATACCTCACAGTTTCTAAGACAAAGATTTGACATTGATAAAATCATTTGTATGTTTTGATTCCAATGTGAAAACTTAAGAATATGTGTTGTTTGCCTGTAATTATACAAAATCTTGTTTTGTAATCCTTTTAATATTTGATATCTGAAAAGGACAGTAATTCACCCTAAATGAGAATGTAATGATATTACATTTGGAGTTATAATGGAAGCTATGACAGTAGCCTGGTTATCATGGCTAAACGGTTTACACACATGCAGATTCATTAATGCCAGACCATTGTTCTTAGTCATCATAAATGAGTTGATTAATTTAATAGCTTTGAAATGTACAAAAGTCAAACAACCCATCACCATTCACAAAAACGCACGTACAAAACATGCACTTATTTCTTATTAGACCTCTGAATCTGACCCTTTATTCATTCCTTTTATGTTCTTTTATTTTTCTTGATTTGTGCTCAGTTTTGATGTGTACTGTTTGTACTGTTGTCAGCTTGATGCTGTATTGGCCAGACTTTGTGTGGATAATAGAAATATAATTTAAAAATAATGGAATTATCTTGGTTTTAAGGAGAATGAATAAATGAATGAATGAATGAATGAATGAATGAATGAATGAATGAATAAATAAATAAATAAATAAATAAATAAATAAATAAATAAATATCATTCTGCCACAGTGTAATATTATTATCAATAAGATTCATTCGTTGTGATTCATTATCGTTTGCTTGCGTAAAAATTTGTCAAACATAGAACATTACTTTCATAATCATTTTTAATGCTATGAGCACCTCAAACGTCTCTGGTGAGCACTGTCCCACAGCGCCCCCTAACTCCGCCTGCCGCTTACAGCGGGCTGTCTGTCAGTGTCGGCCTCCTCAGCAGACTCCTCCTCCGCCATTTTTGACTGTAAACATCCTGCCGATTTTAAAAGGACAGCGGTGAGCGGGAGGAAGGCGACTGGCGCCATCTTGGCAGTATTAATGAGTACAACAGGGGAGAATTCGCTGGGAGAAATAACATAATCATAGGAATTTCACTCTAAAAGTGGTCCTGTGGGTAAGTATGTTTGCAGTGGAAATAATTTCGCATTAGTTTTTGGGTTTTAGGAGGGGAAATAAACATGCACGTTTGTGTTTATTTGACGCGGCCTTCGTTGTACAAGGAGCGGTTAGCCACCAGCTAACTAACGATACAGTTGTGCTGGTAACGTTAGAGGGAAAAGTATGAGCAGGTTTTGATGAGCGCTTCGTTCCTGTGTGCTTTACTTTAGTTTCACGGGCGAGTTTTCCCCTTGTCCACTGTTTTAGTAAAGCAACAATTTTACTCTGCGAAGTTACATCGGTATAAATATTTTTGCTGTACACGCACAGCGGACGATATCACTGCTCCTTTTGTAGTTAGCTCGCGGCTAATTTAGTTCGTCCCACTTGATGGCGCCGACTATTTACTGGTGTAGACCAACCCCTTGGCGCTTTTTAACGTATTACATTATATTGAGTGCATAAATAACCACATTATTTTCACCTTTAGCCAACTTATGTTTCTGTATAACTTAATAATTAATAATTAATTGAAGTAATGTTAGAGTTTGGAAAAGGTAGACATGTGTATTTCCAGTGTTTGCCTCATGACTGAAATAGGCGGAACTTCAGTCAGCGCTTGTTTTGATAAAATCTCATTTTCTGCATATCGTCTCTTGCGTAGATATTTTAAGAACAATGAGTAACGTTCACTGTTAAAGTTGATCAACAAAACCAAAACAATAGAAACAAATGCTTCGAACGAGTTTTATCTGCCGTAGTGTCAGCTTAATGTTACGTTAGCCAACAAGCATCCGACACAAGCTTCACTTAGCTAACGACAACGTAGCGTTAACGCTGAGGTACTAGGAAAAGTTTCATTTAAAGATAACAGACCCTCCTCCAGGCCACAAAATTAGCACCAACCAAATATTCGTAAAATATACAAGTGGCTGGAAGACTTGCTTCACGCACCAGCCGAAAGAAAACAATAGTAATTTATTCAGTGTCTAGTTAAATTTGGCCAGTGGACGTATGTAATGTAACGTTAAATCTGAACAATCCTCATTCTGAAGGAATTTTAGCAAAACCCTCAACGTTGTGCTGTTGTTGACTAACTTGCTAAGAAGGAAAAAAATATCCCTAACTTAATTTAAAGATAGTATGATCTACAAACGTGTTCTGGTTCGTTTGGCCCAATTATTTGTGTTTCTTTCATCAGCCAAGAATATGTGCATTGTTATGAAATAGTAGGAGCAGTTACATGTGATAGCCTGACTATTACCAGCATTAAATTAGCAGATTTTACCAGTGAAACTGACCCCTGGCATTTTGAACATGATATTAAGTAAAGATTTATATTTTTCACAACATAAGTAAAATGTTGAAATTGTAATTATAATGCAGTGGTTCTGTGCAGCAGTCAAGCTATGTTTTCTTTGTTTCCCATATTCCATATCATGAATTGT
>JAJHUR010097178.1:1153-69228 GCA_027495735.1 Lutjanus campechanus
GATCCTGACTGACTAATGAGCGACACTGTTCTGTGAATGTGAGCTAAGAAACTTCAGCTTCTGATTCATTTGTGAATAAAACATTTCAGTCAAGCTTACTGTCCTTGTTCCACAGGTTTAACTCTTATTAGCACTTTTCCTCTGATGTGCTGTATTATCATGTAAAAAATAATTAATTCTGAGTCACTGAGTGATAACAAAAATGTCACGAACCCAAATATCACAGCAGCCTTGATACACAAAGCACAATGGGCTATCATTGAACAAATCACACAATCAAATCAGAGAACACAGTCATATTCAGATAGATAGAGGACTTTATTAATACCAACAGGAAAATGAAGTGTTACAGCAGCCACAAGAGTCTCAGCAAAAAAAAAAAAAAACATTATTACATTTTCCCTCATACCTCGGTCATATTTTTGTATAAGTAACATTTATGTGCACAAATTAATAATACAACTGATATATTTTCACTAAAAAGGACAAGACTATAATATTGAATTAATTGCAAGATGACTCCCTGGTGGGGGCAATTGTAACACAGAAAAAAGAAGTCCTATTAACTCACTGTACATCAAATGGAATCACACATCAAAGTAATCTCATTACTTCTGTAGCATTGAATAATGTTACTATTTTTTTTATATATGATTCAAATTCTTTCAGATGTCAGAGTGCACACACATTCAAAGCAAAAGTATGTTTCTGTTTTGCAGGAGACTGCAACTATTCCAGTGGTGACTAAATTTTAATTATCTTAATTGAGTGAAGCATAATACGTGTTCATTTTCTCCTGCGATGAACTGGTGACTTGTCCAGGGTGTATCCCACCTCCTGCTCAATGTCAAGCTAGGATAGGCTCCAGCCCTTTCATGACCTGTCAAGGATAAGCGGTTACGGACGATGGATGGATGAATAGATGTTCATTTTCTAACAGAAATTTCAGTACAGCCAAACAAGGTGCTTACACTGGGCCTTGTGGCTCTGTGGCAATTGTAATATAGTGTTAAAGCAATATTCCACTTTGTGAGAATAAGTCACTCAGTATGTACTCACCACTATGCCGATGTGATGATGGGTGAAGGTCTTCAGTTCACAAAACAATCCTGGAGTTTTAGGTGAAACAGGGTAGCAGCCTCATCCAGTACAATGGCAGTGAACGGTGACCACGGATAAAACGTAAAAAAAATAACACAAAACAAACACAAAATGTCTCCATCCTGCTTGTGTGGTGTAATCCAAGTGTCCGCGAGCCGCGACATTAAAAATTAACTGCAAAAGACGCCATTTACGCCATGTTTTTAGCAGAAATGTCAACTGTAGCATGTAGCCGGTAGGATGTAAACATGGCGTCGATTTCGCGAGACTTCCGCACGTGCGTCCATTAAGATATATACGAAGTCTGTCAACTGTTAAACCAGTTGTAAAGTGTCCTTGCATTCCTTCAAAGTTGCCTTTAAATGTATTATTATCATTGTTATTGTTATTATAAAAGTATAGTAAGTTTAAATTCACAGTAGAGAGCAGAAGAAAAATACAGCACATCCAAACAGTAAGTTTCATACCTCCAAATTAGTTTTTTGTTGTGACATCTCTCTAACATGTTTCTGATTGGAGGAGTTGAGTGTGGTACAATTGCCCCCAGTCTCCCCTATGTGGTAATAACTATACTCTACATTCATTATTAATATTTCAAAAAGTAAAGGCTTTTCAGGAAAGATAAACAGCATTTAAGAAAACACATTACTAGGATGCCGTGTTACAAAAGGTCCTGATTTAAGAGTAGGTGTTATAAAAACACCTAAACTGTTTTCCAGCTCCAGTAAAAACAGCAAAAACATTCTCTAATTTGTGCTTCCTTCTTATAATTCTGCAATCAACAAAATCTCATAATGGTATCTAAAATAAATTCAGTGTCCTGCAGGATCATGCAGAAAAATAAAACACTACTTTCCTGTCTTTTACATCACAACAGAGATTTTCTGTGATGCTGTAATCCTCCTGGTTAAACATCTTGGATAAAACAGCTTTGTATGAACAGTTTTACCCTCACACGACTGCAGTGATGTCATCACAGATCAGCTCCATGGCCTCCGCGAGCGTCTGTTGACACTAAAGTTGTGTTTGTAAACTTCCCGTCATCACGCTGAATTCCTTCCTTTGAGGAGTGGAGACTGTTTTGGAGGATAAAACCGTTGATATCCTTGGACGGACTCAGGAATGAGAGACTCCAAAACCCCGCCGCACATTTTCTTATTGGCCTTTTTCACAGAAGACATTTTGACTTGTTATAGAAGCCATGACAGTGTGACAGGGAGTCAGCATGCACAATACCAGGGCCCTAAAAGTGAAGCAGATAAATGGAATGCAGCCATAATTAATCCTTTTTTTTTAACACCCAGCAGATACACGTCTCTTCACATGTGACTTCATATTTTTATGGCGTCAAAGGTTTTGTAACATATTCTCACAGAGTGAATGAGCTGATGAAACAGGGGCAGATGTGTCTTCACTGGGAACAAGATTGTTTTTGTTTTTAATCAACTTACAGCAGGGACCAAATCTGGCCTGTGATAGGGTTCCAGGTGGCCCGTCGACCATTTTCTAATTCACAATGACAATGAGTTGATTCACACTGGGATTTTTTATTAGTAAATCTTCAATAATGACCTGTAGCTTGGAAGTTGCAGATTAACCATAACACACTAATGGAGCTTAAATATGCTATTGATTCTGTCCCTGATAGGAGACGTTTATGTTTATAAATCATTGCAACATTTGTTATTGTTTTTGACTGATATGTATTTAATTTTGTAATACAGGCTTTTTTCATTTGTCTTTTAAGTTTATAGGCCAAGAGTTTTAAGGATTTTGGTCCACCTCTGTAACATTCTTCTCAGTAATCTATCTAACTATTTCTATTGTTGGTATTCTATCTAATTCACAACCCATTTCCTTTAGTTTCCTTTAGTTAGTTAGTTTACTTGCATCTTCAATACTACGTGTGTCTATCCTCCATTAGTTTAATTTGCTCTAATAACTGTTTTTGTTGTGGTTCTTCAGCCCTTCAGAGTATGAAATTATACGACCCCTCACGACTGCTTTGATTCCTTCCCAAAAAATAAGTGGCTCTGTATACACTGTATTATTTACTTTTACATATTTAGTCAGTATGTTTTGCTTTTTTTCAACAGATTTCTAATAAAAGTGAGGTTTTAGTTTTACATTTACTATTTTTTTAATGTTATTTTAAGAGCGGTTGTTGCATGATGTGACATATTTATTGAGCTGAAAGTACAACTTTCAACCAATGCTACATCATAATCATGCCAGCATTTGAATGATTGCATGGTTCCACCTATGTTTAATGTGGTATAAATGTATATAAATCATTAATGTAATCAAAGCATTCACAGCTACAATACAGTTGTAGCTATTAAATGCAGTGAAATACCTGATTTATTTGCAATATCAGCCTTGTGTTAATCATTGTACCCAGTTAATTCAGGTAAGTTAAGTTAATAAAAGTCAGGCTATTTAAAAATAAGAGAGATGAGTTATGAGTCTTTTAAACTTTATTCATTTAATCTGATAAAAAAAAAATATTAATGCTTGTTTAGTAACAGGCAAGTTGCCTGCTTTAAGGTGAAATCTGTGCTCATTCTCTGCTCTTGAGTAACAGTAGATCTTCTACAAAAAACAAACAAACAAACAAAAAACAAATAAATTTGTTTTGTTAGAACAAAACTGGTAGAAATGGAGACGAGCAATTAAAACATGTATTGTGTCGTTTTTTTGTGCTTTTCACCTTGGGACTGCCATAAAACAATCCACTAGATGGCAGCATAGTACAGACAAGAGTTAAAAAGAGTCTCCACTGCCATCAGTTCAGTTACTGTAACAATAAATTTAAAGGGTTCTTTTCCAACAAAAATGTTCTCAAACACCACATTTATCAGTAACACTTTCAAGCAGCATGTAAAATGAAGCCTAGAAACATAACTTTGATCTGCTGGAGTGATTTATTTTACTGTAAAGTGCTCCTTGCCCAGGGCCAATCCTGCCAGCCAACAAATGATGGGAGTGGTGGAAGAATTCGGCAGTGGTTTACATCAGTATTAGGGCAGTGTTTGAGAGAATCCACACAAGATTAAATAAAACTGATCCAGCATCAGTTCAGCTTCCTTCCTGTCATATCTCTGTTATCCCCTTGTTTTAGATGTGTTTCTGATCACTCAGCTCACAGCTGATGGTTTCTTCATGATGCATCCTGTATAACATGAGACTAACAGAGCTGCAGTGACCCAATTATCTCTTGAGGCAGAGTCACGAGGGTGTGCATAGCTGCTCTTTGTTTTTCCATTCCCAGAGTTAAATCTGTCGGTTGAGTCCTCCAAATCTGGCCACTCCCAACTCTTTTTTACACTTAGCACCACCAGAAATCAGGGGCAGCAGATGCAATTTGTAGCGCTGCTTCACCGCAGCTGGACTCTGTCTTCTCACTCCACTTCACGCTCGAGTTTTTCTTCCCCCCCCCCCTAAATCCTCTCTTTTTCCACATGGGCTTGAGGAGATAACTAGCCTGGATGTAACTTCCTGCCCAGCCCCCAGCTGTGCACGGAGCTGTTTTCTGACTGCCCTCCGCCTGAGGCCTCGGGGGCGATAAATTACATTAGCTCAGCGCTGCTTACATGTTCATCACTCCCCTTGACCTGCACAGCCACTTCCCTACAGTCTGTTTTGACTCATAAGCAGTGGTGATCTGTTGTGTTTGCAGAACCTCCAGCAGAGACTGACATACCTCCCAAATACCCTCCCAAAGCATGACATTTATTTTGTTAAACCCTGTCGAGAGCTTCCCTGATTAGAGGCCAATTTTAATATCCAATAAAAGCTGACGTTACCAGAAATACTCAGTCAAGATGTGGATTAGTGCAGAAGAACAGTGGATTAAAAAACTCAATCACAAACATATTTTGTCCCTAAGTGGCATATGTTTTGTCTTGTAAGTGGGGTTTAGTTTTATAAGCGAGTTGAACAGATTAAACTCTTTTGATAGCCTTTTGTGGGTAGTGGTAAACAATATGTTTCCTCTGTATTTTTTCCCTGAGATGGCAATGAAACATGATTTTCCACTTCTCCTCAAATACTAAACCAGATGTTAATTCCACAAACCTCGTCTGTTGTTCACTTCACTACAAGGTCAAAGCCTCAGGAATAGTTGTATTCTCCGAGTTCAAAGGGATTTCGTTTCACAGTGCTTACTGTATATTTTATACACAGACTGTTGTTGTAGCAAAAACCCTGGACGCCGTATGATTACATTTGCAGATGACACCACCTCGGTCAGCCTGCTGAAACAGGATGAAGTCAAACCGGTTCCAACTCTAAATGACATTGTCGACAATTGCGAGGCCTCTTGTTTGAATCTTGAACATATCTAAGACCAGACAACCGATTTTAGATTTTAGTCTTGATGCTCCACCACCCACTCTGTTCAGGAGAGGAGTCTGAGGTGGTGAGAATAAGTAGGGGAGAGCAGGACATTGTGTTACATGGGTAAGTTATCACAATGTCAAAAACCAGAGGGCGCTATTTAAATGATCTAATAGTTACACGTTCAACTTGATATGCAGTATATGTCACTGTAATCTGAGGAGAGAACAATTTTCACATTTAAAAATTAAATAAATAAACTGCACTATTTATGTAATAAAACTCTGATAACTGGGAAAGTCCTGTTATATTATTTTTGCACAGGATAGAGGAGAGAAAAGGTGTTTGTGATACAGAAATTATAGCAAGAAATAGCACACGTCACTCTGGGGCAAGTCCTCTCAGTGTTTTCGGGGGAAGTTTTGCCCCTGTATGCATTATCCAGCTGCTGCTCTGCAGAAGCCGACTTTGTTACCGCCTAAAGTTGGTGGTTGCAACATGTAAACAACAGTGTGTGTGCTGTCATACTGCTTCACACAGCCTTAGTAGTAGGAAATAAGTTATGTGGCCACAAAACGGCCAAAATATACTGGAGGGTGCACATTAAGCCTGTAATTAGAAAAATGTCTCTCTGTTGGGGTATGCAAACAGAAGGGAAAAAATAAATAAGGAAGGAAGCAAAAATGAGTGTGGAAAGCCTCCATTTTTATAGATGTTCTTCTTGTAGAAAAACATTATGTGATAGTTTATCGAGTGAAAACTTACCTGGTGATGGGACAACTTATGTCAAATACACATTCTGTACTTAACCATTTATTGCTTGATATTAAAGTTAGATGTAAAAATCTAAAGATTTTATATTTGTACACAAGAATTATTTATTCAATTTAATGGGAAATGAGTGATCTTGATGTATTGAGATTGAGAAATTAAAGTGAGAGCAAAAGGTGTGACAGGATGCCCCGGGCTCCCCTATCTTGGTCTTATTATTGATCACAAACTCTTCTGGGACCAATGTGCTGATGCTATATTTAAGAAGGGACAACAGCGCATTTACTTTATTGTAAAACTGAACTTTTTTTAATGTTGATAACAAAATTATGCTATTTTACATATTCTTTTATTTAGAGTATCCTGCCCAAATTACTCACAAACTATCCAAATTACTCACAGGGACAAATCATGGGGCACCTGCAGACTGACCTGCACCACCTGTACCTGACTGCAGCTGACCAGGCTGACTGAGAATAGGTCTGCATAGATACATCCCACCGTCTCTCAGTGGAGTTCCAGCAACTCCCTTCTGGTCAGAGGTATAGATACCCTAAGATCAGAACCAAGTGAATAATGAATGATAATTGTTCATATATAATTATTGGCATGCACTAAATGCCTTCATACTGCTTGCCTGGCATAATCCAAGTCTCTTAAAGTCCTGACATGCTGTTTGCACACCGTCACACCACACACACATCCAGTTCAGACAGTATGAACTGGACATGAACACATGAACATGGCTCCAAGCTGAGGATCCACAGTGAAGATTCAGGCTAAAAACATGATGTAAATGACAATTTTTTCATCAACTTGGTATGTTGGGGCTTTAGGAGACTTGGATTACACCAGGCAAGCAGTATGGAGGAATTTTATGTTTTTATTCTGTTGTTTTTTTATGTTTGAAAACTGGTCACCATTCACTTAAAATGTTTGGGAGATGCTGTTTTCCTGTGAAACTCCAGCAGTGTTTTGTGGACTGCAAAACTAAACCTGCCTTCAATCGGCATGAGGGTGAGTAGACAATGACAGAATTTTCATTTTTGGGTGAACTATCCCTTTAATGAATATGTGCTGTACCACAAATTGCCTCTCAGAGGACACGAATGTTTTCTACATTTTCTAAGTCATATAAATACAGTATGTGTTGCAGTTATTTACATGCTTCCTTCATTTTCTATTGAATTATTTGCTGATGTTCAAATGAACAATTTTGTTCTTTTGCTCACAGTTTTGAGAAGATTTATGAGGTACTTTCTCAAACCACTGGGGAGCAACTAACCCTTTCCGATTATCATAATGAAACTCAGCAATTTTGGAGAACTTCCTTATTTTGTTGATTTTGGAAGCCCCGGTGGACAAAAGCAGCAATGTTTCCACCACCACAACCACAAAATATATAAGATCAAAAATAACTTTATCTAAATAAAAATCTCTTCCTGCCTCTTTTCATGGTCTCATTAACTTATGTAGGTCATGTAGAGGCATCAGTTTTAAATTGAAACTGTTTCGTCACCAGTCAAAAGCTTATTTTAGTAGCTTTAACAGACAATATAATAATCAGTTGCAGCCCATATTATAATATTTATATAGGCTATTTACGAGTAATAAAATGGCACAATGTCTCTGTGCAAAGCATAAAGGCACAAAAAAACACTAAGAATATTTTATCTGTGTTTGCTGATCCATGGGTTTTCTGGGGAAACAGCCCCATGTGTCGACACTGTAATGAGCACTCACACTCAAAACATTTGAGCTGGAAGAGTTTAACCTCATTGAGCCCTTTTTTTTAAATGTGTGCAGTGACTGGATGTTTGCAGACACATTTCCAAACATCTGTTTATCTTAAGAAAGATATTGGAAAGACTGAAGTAATCAATTCAATTATCTTGAGCACACATTCAATACTTGACTGCACATCTCCTGGAAAAAGGGATATTTTGTGATGTTTTGTATAATTTTTAAACTCTTTATTATTTCATCACCAGTATGACCTAAGAGTTTTTGGCATTGAACTTATGCAGGATTATGAGCTGACACGTTAATAAAACTCGTTACTGGTCAGACTTGTCTAACTGAGTTGTGTAGCATTCGATCTGATGCCAGCTTCACTCTGAGTTTGCCGTAAGCCGCCGCTCATTTTGAACCCATTCAGGGTGTCTGCCATTTTCTCAGTGGTTTTGTAACCATGGTGGCTGCTGTGTTTGGTACAGCGCTTCAACAGCTTCTCTTTATTTGCAATTAGACGCTGCAGGATTACCTCAATTTGCCTCTACTGCCTGCCATCATCCCTGTTTCACTGAGCGTATTCTTAATTAGAAACATAACATGAATTAGAAGAGAAAAAATTGCTTTAAGACATGCTTGGTCTTCAGCTGTAGAGCTTGCAGACTGTGAAACACACTGCCTGTTGAAGTCAGACAGACTATGTCATCAGCATCTTTTAAACCCTCCCTTAAAATCTTCTTTTAGAGGAAGGCATTTATGACATGTATGCGCTTTATCACTTAATCTACTATCTTCCCATTTAACATTTGTTAAAGGAGCAATATGTAAAAACTGTGAGACCAAAAATGAGTACTGCAGTCCAAACAGTGAGCTGTAGCCATGGACAGTATATTAAATAGGTTTAAATCCTATTTAACATACTATCTATGGCTAAAGTGAGTCGTTTCTTCCCGTCTCCTCATCCCCAGACTCGAGGAAGCTCAGGCAGGCTGCAGGAGTGCAAGATGAGCGCAACACTGTAATTTGACAGTAATAAGCCATGATGAGTCCTACACTATAAACTGATCAGCTGTTTATAACTGTCAGTTGTCTGTCAATGTAAAATTAAATCTGTTATCCTGAAAATAAAAGTGTACTGTTTTGAAAATACTCACTCTGGAGTTTGAGTTCAGTGACTGCCTGTCTTACTTCCTGCCAGACTCCCTTAACATATTGTTCAATTTAACTGTTATAAACATCTACTCCTCCTTCTACAAGATTATTGATTTCTTACAGCTCATATAGAGACTTTTACTAGTTTGGCAAACATTCGGCATTAATTTGAACTCTAATTAATGTGAAACTGCCAAACAATAACATAAGTTATCGGCCATAAAAGAAATTTAGGCTGTAGTGTTGTTGTCAGAAAAGTGAGTATATCGACTCTGCGTGTTTTCTTAATCCCTGTTGGCATATCATCATCATTTTATGATTTATTACAGAAAATATATGACAGATTTTTCCTTTAACTTATTGTATCCTTCAATGTTTTGTCATCCTTGTGTTGTTTTTATTTGGCTCTTCTTTGTGCGCTCTTTCTATCTGTGCTTATCTATTGTTAATATAATATAATATTGTTCTGTTGTTAATATAAGATATTGTAATCCTTGTTTTGTTTTCATTGATTCTTTTTAATGCTTGTATTTTTGTGGAAATTGGATTCTCTTTGTTATTTTATTTAATTTTTTTTTATAAATACACAACTGTGTGGGTTTCTTTGACAGCCTCAACAGTTTTTTCATCCCGCCTGTGCATTTTTTAATGTTATTGTATATTTTTAATGTTATCGTATATTTCCTATTCACAAAATACTTCCAGAATGTAATTTAAGTGGACATGTCAGTGTTTTATTTCACCCATTAATCACTGATCTAGATGGCATCACAGTTATAAAGACACGTTCGGGTGATGAAGCTTTAATTGTGATAAAACTAGCAGCTCAGCCACAGTAATACTGTATATCCATCCACACAACAGTACCTTTTGTTGCAGTTGCTCTTTGTTCTGATTAAGGCTGCAACTAAAGATTATTTTCATTATCAATTAATCTGCTGATTATTTTCGCAATCAATTTATTAAAAATTGTGAGAAAATGCTAATCACAATCTCCCAGAGCCCAAAGTGTTATCTTCAAATTGTTTCTTTGGTCCAACCAACAGTCCAAAACCCAGAGACTCTTCATTTACTATCATAAGTGATAAAGAAAAGCAGCAAATTCTGACATTTAAGTTAACTGATCATCAATATAGTAGGTGAAAAAAAAAAAAAATTGGTTGAATAATTGATTAATTGACAGATCTTTGCAGCTCCATCTCTGACTGCTACATAACAAAAAAACAAAACAAAATAAAGAACATTCCAAGAAACACTGAAGGTTTTTAACACATCATTTCCCTGGTGTATTGCTCTATAAGTGACACGGCCATATGTACGGTGTGATGTCCGATAAAAAGGCTTTGTCTGACGTGTTTTGTTTTGCCATGGTCCACCCTAATAACAGTTGCATGCCTGCTGTCTGCCAGCTGCCATGCCTGCTGTAACAGCCAGCACAGTGCTGGAATGTTCCCATGCAGATCCTCTATTCACACACACACACACACTGACATAAAGCTCATGTACACACGCTGAAAGAAAGTCAAAAAGCAGATTGTAGATCTGCATTGTTAGAGCCATCAACACAACCAGATTTACAGATAGAAGCAGGGTTGGGTTACTTTAAAAATGTAATCCGATAAAATAACTTTAAAAAATGTAGTCAGTAACCTATAAGTATCACAGTATTAAAGTAATATAGATTACTTTTCATTATTTTTGGATTACTTCAATGCCAGATACAGTATGATTAAATTGTTTAGCCTGATACAATGTTTTATGTTAAGGTTAGCTAACTATTACTGTAACTGTTAGCTAACTGGATTTACATTAGTGGTTGTTTTGTGTAGCTAACGTTAATATTTGGTCTGTGTAGCTAATGCTACCAGTTGCTCTGTGCAGCCAACATTTGGTCGTTGTAGCTGGCATTATTTTTTTTTCCCCAGGACCATTCCACCTGAGCCCGCCCTCCTGTGCTGTGATTGGCTGCTTCTACTGAGCTTTGATTGGCTTGTTCTTGTTGTGTCAATGTTGTGTCCGCGTGATTGCCTGAGGGCCTTTCTAATTTTTTTTTTTTACGATAAACCATGACTTTTTCATAAACCTACCGAAGTGCTTTTTGTTCCTAAACTAACCAAAGTAGTTTTCTTGCCTAAACCTACCTATATATTTGCTTGTCTAAACCTATGAAGTAGTGCCTAAACCTAACCAATCTGTGATTTTTTCACTACAGGTCTTGATGAATTGACTGTAAGATCAGCTGGTTTCACTGAGACCAGAGTGGTGTTGTGATGTGTGCACACTGCAGATGGTAGTATATCATTCTTTATTTTAAAATGTATTTTAAAATTGTAATCCTAATAACAAACTACATTTTAACTAAATGTGTCTGTAATCTGATTACACAGTCTTTTTCTGTAACTGTAATGGAACACAGCTACCTGTTTTGTATCCTAACCTGACTTGCCGACACACAAGAAAAAAGAACACATCAATGTGTACAGTGGAATAAAAATAAAAATATATATGTTTTGGGAAGAAGGATGATATCGTCCTTGTATCGCTGAAGTTGTCCAGTTAAATATTTGCCTTTTGGAGTCTTTTGTGTTTGCCATGTTGGGCAGATGCCCTGTTTGGCCATGAAACAACCCATTGAGAGTTGCCACTTGGCCACCAGTGAATAGGCTGGATTGGATTAGGGGGTGCTCAGAACTCCTTGGATACCGGATACCAGCACACTGGAGTGATGGTGATTGGCATTGTTTCTGTAAAGGCCTCATCTTTGTGAAAGACTGAGATTTATTCCACAGTCCACAGATGTAATGTCAAGCATGAGAGATATCTTTAAAATCAGACACCTCATGCACCCATGCACATGTGGGTATGGAGAGAGGTTATGTTAGTTTTTTCTCCACGGACACTAAATGTATGCATGTGCACGTGTAGAATATTATGGGTGACTCATTTCTTTCCACTCTTTAGAGGACAGCAAAATTACTCTAACTTTAGTCTTCTTTCCTTCGCTTTTCATTTATTAACATTACATTCAAGTCACAGAGCTGAGCACCTGCGACTTGAAAAATGAATCCCCGGTGATCTTTGAAAAAATCCAGGAGCTATTTTAGCAATTACCGCTCTTCTACACCAATTCAAGACTGTTCTAACCATCTGGATTTAAAAATATTCCGTCTGTTGCACAATAAAAAACTTTTTAACCCATTTCCCAAATTGCGACATGATACTCGGATAGACAGTCCGTTATATTTGTGTGACATTATACTGTATTATTTTTTTAAAAAACATTCAAAATAATGTGTTAACTTCCTTATCACAGCTAAGTAGCGCTAACAGCTCAGAGGAGGATGCCATTAATAGGCTCATTGCAGAGGAGTCAGGCCTGTATATATATAAAGCTATCCAAACTTGGGCTGCAGACTACAGTTAGCCTACAGATCATCTCACAGGATGTAAATACTTTTGTCTCTTTGTCTATGTTCTCTGAGGGCTGCTATGAACTGAAAAACTGTCCGACTTGACTGCAGCTTTTTGTCACCACCTCCTGCCATGGCCACCTGGTCCTATCTACTTTCCACTCTCATCCATGAGTAAAAGCACACTTCTACATGTGTAGTGAGATGACTAGCTTGTGCAGTCTATGGCTGATATCTCCAAAACTCACCTTCACAAATGACAACAAATGTCATTGAAGAACCTTGGAGGTAGCTGGATCAAGGATCACTGGTCAATTATTTTTCTGATAAACAAATAATTAGCTGGACTTTGCAGCTCTGATGGTCTCTGACCTGTGATAATAAACAGTTGACCTGATAGCACCTCAGCCACAGCATTGAGCTGCTGAACAACAGCTCAGAGAAACATTGCTTGATCTCGATTGAAATCAGTTCATTTGATCGGCTTCCTGCTAACGTGTATGATAATCCAGGCATCTCTCTCTTATGTTTAGAGGAGGAATGCAGGATTTGCAGGAATGCTTCAAGATAAAGTGGCTCAGGATGACTGAAAAGTTAAGTATTGCATTTTTGAATTAGTGTTTATTTTATGTGGGTATTTGTCAGGATGAGAAGGCAAAGTGCACATCACAAGCTTGGTCTCTTTTGTGGTGCAAGAAATCAAAGCCCCCCAAAAATCCTTTTCATAGGAAAAAGTCATTTCCCACACACACTTATCACCTCTGCACTGATTTATTCAAAAGTTGCAGATGTTCGGTTCACAAGGACCTTTTTCTCAAACAGAAAGTGACATAGTTCTTAAATACAGCCCATAAGTGCATGATAGTCCACAGCTGTGTTGGAGGTTTGTCTATAGTCACATGCAATAGCTCACTCAGTGAAAATCCTCAACTATCAAAATATAAAGCATCCACAAACTCTTGTGCAAATATGCGCTGTCGTCTTTGTGACTGATATGTCAGCACTTTTTAAATAATCAATGCACTGTTAACTTTAATGACAGACTAACTGTTAGCTACACAGAACAACCACTACAGAGACATACCGCTAACACTAGCTACACAGACCAACTGCTAACGCTAGCTGCAAAGACCAACCACTAATGTTAGCTACAGACACCAACTGCTAACACTGGCTAGAGAGATCAACTGTTAGCTGCACAGAACAACCACTAATGTTAGCTATATAAACCAACCGTTAACTTTAACTACAGAGACCAACCATTTATGTTAGCTACACAGAACAACTGCGAATTCTAGCTGCAGAGACCAACTGCTCACATTAGCTTGAGAGATAAACTTTTAGCTACAGACCAACCACAAACGTTAGCTACAGAGACCAACTGTTGATGTTAGCTACACAGAAATCTAGGTTAACCTGTCATTAACCAGTCAGACCTGAATGTTAGTTTGAGTGTGGAAACTGTGACTTAATAAAGTACATTTAAATGTACATTATTACACTAACTCTAAACAAGCATTCATGCATAACAAAGGGAGGAATATTCTGGAACTACAACAAACATAAAACATCATATTAGGCAAAACAAAGTCACCATATTTAATACTGAAGTAATCCAAAAATAATAGAAGGTTATCCAGTTACATCACTTTAATATTTTGGTACTTGGTTTATTTTACTGATTACAATTTTTTAGGAGGTAATTAGTGATGGTATCAGAATACATTTTTAAAGAATCGTCCCAGCTGGCGGCCAGTGAAACTTCCTGATGAGGACTGAGGAGTTTAGGGAGGAAGAGGAGGAGGAGGAGGGAGCTCGGTCCTCCTCCCATCAGTAATCCCCTCTCCTCTGTGGTGACGTTACGCAGGCTGTCTCTCTCCAAAGGGACGCAGCTCTGAGTGTTGGAGCAGCCAGGCGGACAGTGTTCATCCCAGGACGCAACATCAGTGTAGCCGGGGCTCAACTTTCTGCTCGTCGCTTCACTTCGGACGCTTTGGAAAACACTTAACTGAAAAATGGGTAAGACCAACTTTATTTAACCAACAAATGCTCCAGCGTGGCTGAAGGGGGGATATAAACACCACTTTTTTCCCCCGTCCTGACAGCGTGCTTCAGACCTTGTTGTGGTCGCTTCAACTTTCGGGGCGCGCCGATTGTTTTAAACCGAACTGATTTAAAGTTGTATTTGCTGCTGCAGAGGCATGCTGTTTACCTGACCCGGTTTCATGAGACTCGGTATTAGAGCAGCCTGCTGAAGCAACCTGAGGAAAGCGATTAGAGAGATTAAGTCCATCAGGATTCCTGCAGTCAACTCTGTGCAAGTGTGCGGAGGTGTTAAGTCCAGATCAATTTCGATTGTGTCTCTTACTCGTGCTTCCAACGGGGCCTGAACTATTCACCTATTTCACCAAAACTTGTTTTCTTACCAGGCTTTATTAAGATCAGCTGTGATTGATCATGCTGCAATTGTGAAACTAAAGGCTGTTGCGGTGATTTCCCGACCAAATTGCACATTATTTTCTGGTAAAGAGTGACTAAAAGTTGCTGGGAAACTGCTAACAAGCAACATGTTGTATTAGTCAGATGCTCCATAGCTGAAACCCTCATTCTCTGTGTATGTGTGTTTGTGTTTGTGATGGCAGAGGTTGTAATTGTTCTCTGATTGCCTGAGCTGAGTCTGTCCCATCTTTAAATCAGACCCAAGTGTTGACCATCTGTGCTCCCAACCTGGGAAGGGGGGGATGCCTGCGAGGAGTGAGGCGCTCATGCTCATAGATGTTCAGTAACTTCTTGTTAACTTTAAGGCTTTGAGACAGTGATAACCTGGGGACCAGATGGGATGGCAGACAGGAAAAAAGACCCAGCTTTCACTTCTAATTGTTCTCATCCTGCTCTGGACCAGATATCTGACAATAAAATGAGACAGAGTGGTACAGATTTTTGTGACTGAGTTTTGTTGTTTGACTTTTGTGTTGGTTTCAGGGCGGCATTTCACTGTTTCCCCTGGGAGATGTTAATGCCTGCTCGCTGCTTTGTGCTCGCATCCCTTTCATAAATCTGAAGTTGAAACAGTTGTCTCCGCTGACTGATTGATAAGATTGCCATCATGGTGCAGTTGTGTGAAATCAAGTTGGAAAAATGCCTGTTTTGATCAAACTTAGCTTACATATGCACAGTCATGCTGTGGGAAACATTTGCGTTTATTAGAGCTGCAACAATTAGTCAATTAATTGATTAATTGCCAACTACATCGATTAATCATTGAGTAATTTCTTACAGAAACAAGTCAAAACTTTCTGATTTTTGCTTCTAAAATGTGAACATTTTACTCCTCTATAATAGAAAAATTAATAAACAAATGCGTAAATGTGGTCTACGAACACTGCAGGCTGTTGATGATGATTAGTTGATTAATTGATTAGCTGTCAAGTATTACATTAGTCACCAGTTATTTTGATAATTAAACAACTGAGTAATTTTTAAAGAAAATTTAGCCTCTCAATAGTGAATATTTTCAGTTTTTTTCAGTCCTCTATACAGCTGATAGATAGATAGATAGATAGATAGATAGATAGATAGACAGTAGATAGATAGATAGATAGATAAATGTGGTCTATCTAGTCTCAGGGCTCCAATGATTACTCAATTTAGTTGATTAGTTGTCAACTATTAATGTAATCATCAACTATTTTGTAATTTGACATTTGAAATGTCAAAAGTGTCCAATTTCTCAGATTTTAACTTATCAAATATGAATATGTTCTGGTCAGATAAATGGTGAAAAATGTTGATCCCTGTTCTGCATCATCAAATGTGTTGTATTGTCCACAAAAGATATTCAGTTTGAACAAGATATACATTTCACACACTGAAATCAAAGAATTTAGACATTTATTCTTTAGAAAATGACTTAAAATGATTAATTGAGTATCAGAGTAGTTGCAGTTTAATACTTGATGACTAAATGATTAATCAACTAATCATTGCACTATGCTATCATAGATGAATAAATAAAAATGTCTAAACGTGAGTAATTGATTGGTTTTCAACTATTAAATTAATCAGCAACTATTTTGAAAAGTGATTTTTAAGAAAAATAAATGAAAATGTTTCTGAATCCAGCTCATTGTATGACATTATTTTCTGTTTGTTTTTTTTTTGCTCCTCTGCGACAGTAAGCTGAATAACTTTAGGTTATTGAGGACGTCATCTTGGCGTTTAGGAAACAGCGATCAACATTTTATGGACCCAACAGCTAATCAATCAATCGAGAAAATGCTCGACAGATTAATCGACAATGCAAATGATCGTCAGTCGCAGCCCTGTAGCTTTATTGGCTTGTGTTGTTTGTGGCGGTGCAGCTGAGGCCGGGGGAGACAGAACACTGTGTGCGAATGTGTATCAATGCTCATTAATTCACTCTGATGCTCCTCACAGAGGCGTCTTTGTCCTCCTAATTTGGAGCCGCTCCTTTGTGCGACTTCAGTGGCTCTTAATGTAGAGAGAGAAGTTCACTGAATTGCAAGTTTCAGAGGGAGTACCCTGTGAACTAATTCCCCACAGACCCTCTTTCACTGTCGCATAGAGGATATTACTCTGCGTGGCAATCGACCTTTGTGCATTGTCCACTTGCTAAAGCTCCCATTTTACATTCAAAGATCCTCCGTGGGCCTTTCAGGAGATATAGTGTAGCCTGTTGTTGTGGGCATGAGGGGACTAATTTGGAGACTTACAAGTTTCTGGAAAGGTCGCTGTTGGTTGAGTCAGAGAAGCGGATATCATACTGCTGTGCTGTGATTTGTAGCGTTTCATGTGAAAAAGCTTTAAAAAATGGATTAACTGTGTGTTCATGAAGCCCAAAACAAACAGGATGTCTTGTAGCTGATTGTGTGTGGTGTTAGCTGCTGAGTGAAGATGTCATTCAGAGGTTATATAACTTATGTCTGATTTGATTTCACGGTGACCTTCACCTCGCAGAGGGGCCACATGTTTTTCAGAGAGCTTCTCCCCTGTCCTCGCCGTGAACAGTTTAACAGTGCAGTTGGCCCGTGTGAAGGATGTGGGAGGATAACTTGGCGTCAGTCCGCTGAGCTCGATTCTGAGGAGGAGACGGCACAGTCATTTTCCACAAATATCTTGTTAGGTTCTTGGTGTTTAGTCCTGTGACAATTAGCCACCCAAAACACTGTAAAAAACATACAGGACTTTAGTGGAATCCTTTCTCATTAACTTAACATACAAGTTTTATTAAAACAAGTTGATCAAAGCTACTACAAGGAGTTTTTTACTGGTTATGAGTCCCAATTTAATACTGCTGCCTCCGTATGACCTACATAAGCAAACCAGACTATCAGTGAGAAGGTCAGCTGTTTCTGTATAGTTATTCATCATGCCTGCAGGTCAGATTCTCCTTGAAATCAGATAAAACGAGCCTGTGTTTACATTTTCCTAGTCAAAGTTACAGTGAGTTTTATGTACACCAGGTAAAAAGAAGCAGGAGGAGATTTTATACGATTTTTTTATGTAATATTTTTTGGTTATGGCAGTGAAAAACTGCCACATTTGTACACAGGGGGCTGTAAAATCAACAAAATTGACTTGAATGGCTGTTCAATCAACTCAATAAATTGAGTTTCTAAAGAAACATCCGGCATAGCAGACTTCCCAGCATGCATTTTGTGAGTCAAAACTCTCCTGAGAACTTAATTTGTTATAGTGTGAAGAAAACACGAATGATGGAGACTTGTTGTGCGCCTCTAATCAATTTTTAAATAAAACCGATTCTTTAAACGAGGATAATGTGAAAGACAATCAAATTGGTTTGTAATGTTCATCAGTTGTTGGCTCAACTTAACATCTTATTGAACTTGTTTTATCAAGTACAACTGAATCAATCTCAAGTTTATTTTACTGGAAAAGTTTATAAGTTTTGAATTATTACAAAATGACCTCATCTTGTCTTTTCAGAGTCAGTCTACCATCACTAACGCAGACAGCTGAATGAGACTCATTACAGTACTTCAGCTACTACTGAAATACATTTATTTTACAGTGTATTTGGGTTCCAAGAGTCTCTTTGATAACTTAAAAACACTGGAGAACAATGTGGTTTCAGTTCTGCTTCATTGATAAACACATCTGGAGAAAGCATTGGCCTGAAGATAAAAATGTCCTTTCTTCCATGTGATGATCACACTCATTTTAGGAAGAAAAGCATGATGTGTCACTGCTTAGAAAGCCTGATAAGTTTTCTTTGCTGCAGATTGTCGCCCTTGAGCCACAGAGAAGAAAAATGCCAAACACAAGCAAAGACACATTTGGAAAAACAGCTCAGAAGCTCTCAGCCTCATACGGTGTGGAAAATTAACCATCTTTTCAATTTATGTCTTTCACAGATACAATTTAATTATTCGCTTAACATTTAAAGCTGTCTTATGACAGGAGATTCAACTAATCAAATAACAGCAAATTATGGACTTGACTTTGAACGCCGTGTCTGTTCTTCTTGGAGCCGAACCCTGAAAAAAAAAAGAAAAAAGGAAAGATTGTTTTTCCTTATGGAAACTCATGAACCTTCTAGTCAGAGTGTTTTGTATTCAGCGTGGTGGTCTTGTGGAAAAGGCCAGAGAGGCTGGATGCAAACCAGATCCAAATGTTACATCACCGTTTTTGAGTGATTCAAGAAAAAGAGAGTTAATCACAGCTGACAGTGTTGAATGTGTCTTTAATTAAACATCTCGCTGGAGTTCAGCGGCTCAGCTGTTACTGACTCAGGGTTTGCTAGTGAACAAGTGGAGGCCTAAACCTGGTGTCAGATGTTAATCACTTGATTATAGTGAAGACTTCATGATAAGATCTTTGGATCGATTCTGCGCTGTACTTGCACAATGCAGTGTGACAAGGGTAGAGTATTGTTTGGATTCTGACTCAGATTCTGATCCTGCTTATCGATTGAGGTTCTTAACGATTCTCAAGTCCAGTTCTTTGAGTGTCCTCCTTCATTGTTTCCAGCAGAGTTGAGTGAAAAGCTAATTATCGCAGATAAATGTTGAAACACTGAGCTAAGCTAACGTTAGCTTTATAATCATGACAACGGTGGTCTCTTTTGTGGTTTCTTGAATATTTGGGGTTTACTTAGGCTACTTTACTGTAACATCAGAGAGTATCCTGTCCCAAGAATAATGCTAGACTCACGATGTAATAAGACAAATGCAGTAGGAGATGGGAAGACATGATTGTATTAAGGGTGGGAATTGCAACAATCTGCAGCTGCTCATGCAAAGTCATCTGCAGCAAAACGCAAGAAGTAACCTAGTTTAGAACGTAAAAACGCAAAACGTACAGTCCATCTTACTAAATTCATAGAGAATTGGGTTTCAAATATCTGATTATTGACTTTTATGCATCGATTCAAAATCTTTCAAGTGAGAATCTTGATGCATCTAATGCATCGATTCATTTCCCTCATCCCTAGACTGCATTCAACTCACATGTCTATAGGTCTACACAGCTAGCCAGGGTGATATATGGTAGGTGTTTGAAGTACATGGTTTAATTTGAAACTAACACAGGTGAAATTTGTGTAGGAATCAATAAGCATATTAAAATGTTTAAAAACACAAAACACATGGTAAATACTATTAAAACAAATACCAGCTGACTGTAAAAAGCGAAGTAACTAGCTTAAGAATGAAATCACTACCTTCACCCCCGAATCAAAAGTTTCGGGGGTGAAGGTAGCGTTACTATGAGCATTGACAGGATTTAAACAGACGTGCGAGCTCATAAAACGGATACGTCACACTGTTCAAGAAGAGAGTTCTTCAGTGATCCACAAACACAGGAGTTGGAAACTGTCTCTCATAATGATTTTTACAGGTGTGTCTGTGAAGTGTCTCCGAGGTGTCGGCTGTCTTGCGTTCTTTAATGTTGTGCATTCCTCCACCAGTTCCTCAGAACTAGGATGTCTGGAAAGTGTCTGATTATTTAGCTCACACATCAGCAGTGATTGCTGTCACAGACACATGTGACACGTGGACTGTGTGCGCTGTGACCCTGCATCCTGAGTCTGAGGAGAGGAAAGACCCATGACAGCTAATGCTGTGCCAGCAGAGGTATTTTTCTTTGCGCTCTTGGAATCAACAAGTTGTCAAGTGATGGCAGAGCAATAACAGCGAGCCTGATAATTCCTCCCCGCTGGTTTTAGTTGACTCATGGCGACGTTGTCCTCTGAGGCGAACTGCGGGTCATGCACATGCTCCTGTTTTCAAGAGAAAAACAGAGGACTGTGAGAATGAGTCACTGCAGAGAAGGTCAAAAGATGCTGAGAACAAAATTTGACTTTTCTGTTTTGTGTATTTTTGCTTAAATGAAAGCATTCTCTTGTTAAAGGGATCACTCAGAATTTTTTCAGAGGGGTAGTATGAAGTACAGTAGATGGTGGTCGACATGCTTCCAATTTGGAGAAGCAACAAGAGTCCCAGTGTAGGAAGCTAAGTATCGTACTCCACCTAAAGAAATCAATATCAGTTTAAGCGTACATGACTTTGGTGTTTAAAAGTTTGGTTCGGCTTCACCAAAAGTCACACAATAACACAAACAACCCAGCAGATGGATGCTTTTTTTTTTTCTTAGATGGGCCTTATTTTAAGTGGTTCAAAAACGCTCTGCTGCTGAACCTGTCCACAGGAGTACATTGCTTAGCCTTCATGCTCATACTCTTCTCTGCTTCTCCAAACTTGGGGTGTGTCGACCAGCATCTACTGTAGGTAATACACTGACTATTGCGTCAGAACCTCGTACAACCCCACTATCCATCTAAGATGCCTTCCTGAGTCTGAAATGTGGTTGAGTCTAAATAAAGAATGCTCTTTTAACTTATCTAATCCCACATTTTTATGTCACCATCAATAATTCCTAAATTGCTTTTCGTCTTTGGTTTGCAATCATTAATTACACTGAATATCCTCCATAATGAGGTAGTTGCTGTCATAGTTACATGATTTCTGGGCTTGTTTCCATTTGGCATAGGATATGACCGAGCATCTTCGGTAATTATACAGCAGATGATGAGGCCCCGACAGTACTTTTTGCGACTGTGCAGCTCCAAAAAAGAGACCCCTTTTTGCGTAGTTCAATCAAGTTTTCATTCATCTCCTGCTTCCCTTCCTGCTCCACTTTGTTTCCTCTGAAACCTCCCTCATCTCTCTCCCTTCTGGGTCTCCTTTCCTCTCTCATCTTCACTGCTTTTTGTTTCTCTCCAGCACTGCAGGTCTGCCAGAGCAGTCATGTTAATTTGTTGAGCTTAATAACTCCTCTGACAACAAAGAGGACCATTGAGTATTGTGACACGAAAGATAGGAATAGAAGTTCCTGAGTGGGGATGCTTGTTCAAGCATGTGCCTTGGCCGTCACTTTTACTAAAAGCCTATTCACAGTTGAACAGAAGGGATGCAAGTGGGTGCGTGGGTGACTCTGTGTGTGTGTGTGTGTGTGTGTGTGTGCGTGCAAGTTCACCCCTGTTAGAGAGATGTCACAGTCACACTGCCACATGGTAGTAGCAGGATGGCATTTAAATATCTGAAAATACCCTATATGCAAAACACCACAGGCTTGCAGATGCGCACAAGCAGCTGAACCCTGGTCATGTATAAAATATGCCGAAGACACAATCTGGCCTTTTTTATCTGCAAGACTTCCCAAAAACACCCACGATTTTCAAGGTTAAACTGCCAAATACATGCATAATAAAGTCTAATTTTCTCTCCAGTGTTACAATATGTTGGCATCAGTGCGTGTGCATGGAGTGCAGAGGTGATATTTGCCAGCGGAGCAGCAATCTCTATCAGTGTTTTGTTCACAGTCAGATGATTGTTCCAGAAGGCCTCTGGGAAATAATAGGTTGGCAAAAGCAAAGAGCCCCTGCAGCTGATGGACATGCACTCACTCATTCAACAGGCATTCAGCCCCTCTGCAGGATTTTCTGCTATCTACAGTAAACTACATTACAGCACTCTGTATGACCACATTTGCCACGGCACCAAAAACACTGCGCACGCCTTGACTCACTATCACATGAGCAGGGGACATTGATTAAATAGTCAATAATGTTTTCCCGGAATGACCTATTTTCTCTTGCCAATCCTGTGTAAGCAAGTAAATAGATCATAATGCAGTCATTGAACAGTGTGATTGCTCTGCACAGAATCATGCCTGTGGCAGAGAACACGAAGCTAATGTCTCTGCTCTGTGATGGCCAGGATCTGGGCCACAGGATTAGAGCCATGAGGTGGCAAACAGGGTTAAATGCTAGGGTCAGTTGTAGAAGTTGCACTCTAAAAGTCTAAAGTTGGGCTTCGACTGAGAACATACTTCCCAACACTCCTGATTTTCCAGTTTTTTAATTGTCCTTTTTCTGGTTTCCTCTCAGGGTCACAATTCTCCCATATTTCTGCCAATTAATTACAAATTTCTAGCACTGTACAGTGTACATACGGCCTACATCTCTAAAAGTTTACTGTTTCCACCTGGACAACAATGCAGCTGCACCAAATGTCCATTGTGATGGTGAAGCGTCTGCTTGTGCCTGCTGCAGCCAGCTCTCCTGAAATTTATTTTCAATCATTGAGTAGTATTTTTGTTCTTTGAAACGCAGGATTGTTTGGTGAAAAAGTTAATCTGGGCTGAACTGTTGGAAAAGCCTTCAAGCTCACTGGTCTGTTTATCAAACTGGACTTCCTGGATTACTTTTGATTTCTCACCAGTACCTGAAGCAACACAATTTCAGTCCTTTGCATTGGTTTAACTCAAAGCTGTTTCCGGTGTGAATGCCCGCTTATGCTGGTTAGACAGTGTACAATTTCAGCCCATATTTGAACCAATGTTTTAGTTGCACAACTCATTTTAAAGTTGGGCTTAATTTCAGCTTAATTGGGTATTGTCTGCTGTCAGTGTACAGGGAAGCAAGGACCAATCGACAGCTCCGGAACAACCGTTGGATGGTTGGATGAATTTCTGACATGTCAGAAATTTTGGTCAGTCATTTCGCGCTCATGCAGAGTTGAGGTCAGTTCCCTGTCATCATTAAATCTCACTACTCTCTTTGATGGCAGGCTTTTCAGGAAGCTATGGTTAGAAATTTGGTTGATTGAGAGGTGTCTCAGCCTATAGAGGTCACTTCGCCATGTGGTGTTTGCTGGTTGATTGTCTGATGTCAGCTTCAGCGTTCCTACCTTTTGTTCTATTTTAAATTTGTTGGCTTGGTTAACTGACAAGTAGTAAATCCAGGCTTCAGAGTCTCTCTTCAGAGTTGTCTAAGATGCCGCATTGATATTTTTCTATCAGAGACGAGGGGGAGGAGGTGTGTCCGCTAAGATGTTTGGTTCTTTCAAGATGTATTCCTTCTTCCTGCTAGTGCAAGTATTGTTTCCAAGTTTCAAACCCATTTTATTTAATCATTTAGGAGCTCCATGTGACTAAAGTTCAGATGTGAAAGTAGTTAGGTGACATGAGAAGAAATAACGGGGCCTCCAGCTAATTTCCCTGTAAGATCATCTGTGAGGAGTGAGAGCAGAATGCATTAGTCTGCTTTTCAACTGTGGGAGCCTGCAGGATTGAGCTGTTGGCTGTGTGCCCACCGAGTGTATTCAACCCTCCACAGATAGCTCTTTGTCCTCGGCGCTTTTACGCAGCTGCTAAACAACCGTAAGACAAAAGCATCTGGGGTACCCCAGCACACCAATGAGAAATGTTCACCATATGAAGAGCCGTGCCAGACAGCCTGAGACCAATTGGATGCAGCCAAATGCTACGCTTGGGATGAATTAAGCAGGAATTTAAATGAATACCCATTATGTGTAAAATGCTATTTAAGATACTGACCGATGTTTTTGTGATAATACTGTCCTTAGACATATTTCTTCATGGTTTGTTGTGGTTCTTATCTGAGATGTTGCAGTAAATACACATGACTTCTCTTCGCTGATGTTGTTGTGATGTGGTTCTGCATGTGACACCATGCAGAGTTAGAGGCCACTCGACAGACACACACACACACACACTCTCTCTCTCTCTCACTCTCTACTGCCAGGAATCACTTTCCTGCCCAAGAAAAAAAAGGTTTCCAAGGGAGAGTTTTCATTGTCTGCTTATTATCCTCCAGAGAAAGGCTTGATCGGCAGGAAGAGGCACTTCTGCCAAGCAGATGAAAATCTGCAAGAGCTGAGCTTTAATAAAGCGACAGCTGCAGGAAACCCAATAGCTGAGGGAGAGTGTTTGCTCCACAGGCTGTTTGGGGGTTTGAGAAGATGGATTTCAATTTGACTAAACTGTTCAAAAAATTAAATCTATTCACCTTGAACCCACAAAACACGTTTACCATTTATACACTTCATAGGTTTTAAGATTTTTGTGTCATTTACTGCTCACTCTTAGAAATAAAGGTGCTAACTAGAACCAGAAAGGGTTCTTCGGCTTGTCCCCATAGAGGAACCCTTTTTTTGGTTCTGGTAGAACCTTTTATAAAGCTTCAATTTGGAAGATTTCTACTGAGAACCCCAACATTTGTGAAAGATGTCACCCAGAACCCTCTATGATGTTCTGCAGAGAACCCTTCTCTGGGAATTCTATCTAGAAGTGTTCCATTGTCTTAGGGTGCTAACAAGAACCTACCCATGGGATTCTACCGCAAACCTTTTTAAATTCCAATGCTTTTATCTAGAAGAACCCTTTTATACTCCAAGGGTTTTATCAAGAACATGTGTGTAGGGGGGTTCTACTGAGAAACCTTTTTATATTCCACAGGTGTTATCTAGAACCCACTTAGGAGGTTCTACCAAGAACCCTTTTATATTATGGTACAAAGAACCCTTGATGAAAAAGTTCAAGGATTTCAACAATCCTTGAAGAACTCTTTCTTCCAAAAAGCGAAAGGGGTCTTAATTCAACCCTTAGTCTTATACCCTTGACACACCCTTTCCTCAAAAAAGGGTTCTTTACAAGCAAATGGTTCTGAGTAGCACCTCAGCTCTTAAGGAAGAACTCTTTTAGAACCCTTATGTCTAAGAGTGTAGGTTCACTTCAGAGAAAAATACCAGCTAACGGCAGCTTCAGGGGAGAGGAAATCCCAAATGTTTCTGTCTGAAAAACAGCTTGACCCTATAACCACACACAGACCAGAGGAGAGATCGGTTAGCGGTGTTAATATTACATCTACACCACTGAGAGGCCTCATAAGTCATCTTAGCTTCTGACCTCTACTCTATGGGAAAACAATACTGTAACAATAGAGTGGCCACAGCTGAAAGTGGAAGAGTGATGTTGTGAAGGAACGCAGCACCTGAAATGTTCAGAGCAAGTGTGTGAAAGCTTGTAGCTGTGTGCGCACGATGTGCCTTATGTTTGTAAGTCTGCGAGTGTAGTCTGAGTTAAGAGTTTCTATGGATCTTGTTTGTTGTTTCTGGGCAGGTTTCTTTAAATTTCCCAAGATGATATAAGAACATAATTTTCTGTATTTATTGTTCTTAAAGTATCTGAATTTGAGATATGGCATGTAGGGATGTCACAGTGAATACCAATGAAATTCCATGATTTTCTCCAAAACAGTTCAGTGCAATCCAGTTCACAGTCACAAAAGAGAGACAACTCAAAAGGTTGATGCTGGGTTGTCCCCACAGATTCCCACGAAAAACAAGCAAACAAACAAACTGAACTGTTGATCAGTTGGACAGTAACTTAGCCAGGTTTGCAGCGTTGACCTGAGCTCTGCTGGGACACTGGAAACTCCTGGAGCAACTCTGATGGGAAATACACAATCTAACATTTGAACACAAATTCCTAGGGAGACAAATTGAGGCAAATATGTTTTTATTTCAACAAAAATGATTTAAGAAACAAGACTGTCTCTTAATGTCTTATCAGAGCTGAGATTGTGTGTGCAATATGCACCATGTGTTTCCATGTACGGACACATCCACATGGTTTGAATGACGGCATGTGCACAGGATACATTCCTGAGAGTGTAAATGTTTAGACACTGATGATGATGAAGTGACTGCGTCACATCAGATGGTGCCATAAATGGGTTTGCACAGTAGATGCTTTCTAATGTCCAGGATAATGGACAAAATGCCATTTCAGTCTCTGCTGTTGGAAAACTGCCTATCAGTGCTCAAAGCAATAATGTAATGGATTGACCCACTCTCACAGAGGTCAGCCAGGGGGAGAGTATAAACCAACCACTAGAGAGATTAGCTTCCATCTTTCTCTTCTGATAAACTGTTTTTTCCACTTATTGTTAAGCACTTATAGTCCACGTCTTAACTGCTTCCATCGTGAATCAGAGGACAAACACGTCTATGCAGGGGTGTCAGGTTCAGGTTACTCTGTCCTTCCAGGATCCAGCCCCAGGACGCAGGGCTTTGAGACGTGAGAGGAGAGTCTGGTGGAACAATGACATTATAGTGATCCCTGTGTCATCTGCTCTGTTGTCATAGTGTTGATGGTGAATCCCGCCACGGTGGGGTCTGACTGGCTGGTCTGTGGAGCAGGAGGTGGTTTCTGCTCCTTCCCTCTAATGAGGATTGGGTGGGGTGGTGGTGGTGATGCTGGCGGGTTTGAAAAGGGTAAAGTCTTGGGTCAGGGGTGAGAGGTTGGCAGCATGAGGCGGAGGACAATAGGACCGTCGGGAGAGACGCAGAGAAAGAAATCCCAGCAGCTGGGACAGACACAGAGGAGGGTGGGGGCTGTTCATGGGAAGCAACCTCAAGATTAGCTGGAGAGTCTCGTCTGATGTCTCCATGTCTCTGTGCTTTATTATGTCTCTATTGTGTGTGTGTGTGTGTGTGTGTGTGTGTGTGTGGGTGTGTGTGTGTGTTCATATGCCCTCTGCAACAAGTAGGAAAATGAAAGACTCCAGCCCCGTGTTATTTTCCATCGCAGCAGCTGAAGTGTGAGAACGTTTGAGTTGTGGATGTCCTCATGACATATGTGAGACATCAAATAAGAAATATCTTGCTTTCAAACAATTTCCAGGATTTTCCTTCACTATTTTTATGTTTGATGTTATTTTCACAGCAAGGGAATAATGAATAACACCAGCATGCTCGTGTTGCATCTTTTGCCAACAGAATATTCACGATCCAATTAACATATTACACGCACATCTGTTATTCAAGACAAAACAAATAACCTGCGAATATCCTTAATTCAAACTGACTGCTGTCCAGTCAATCAAGTAGTATAGAAGGCAACTCAGTGCTAAATATAAAAATGCTGACTGTGATAGGAGTTGTATTTAAAGGATTAACACTAAGGGAAGCCCCAGTGGGATTTATTTGTACTCTCCAGTGCAGTTTAATGGACCGTTGTACATTTGATTTGGCTTTAGGAGGTGCTCAGTGTCAGACTGACTGCAGGGTGGGTGCAGTTTATGGTTAATGTGTGCAGAGATAGATAGATATGCAGATTAAATCAGATTAGAAGCACAGCTGCCCCTTAGGGGACCATGATTACAGGAAGGAGCTCTAAAGAGGCTATAATAAATGTATTTAAGTGGATCACATGACTAACTGTATGCTACAGGTGTCACTCATAGTGGCAGACCCAGAGAAGGAATTTTCTATTGAGTTTAGAGGGCTGGTGTAAACCTTTGGTAATCAGTTCAATTGGAAAATATTAGTGCCTAATAACAATGTAAACTCTTAATCCGGTCATTTCTCTTTGGTTGGAATAAATGTAGTCTTTCTGCACATGTTTGCCTAACTCTGGGGTAATATTAGGTGACATAAAAATCTGGGGTGAGACAGAAACATTGCTGTAGCAAAACAAAAATTGTCTGTAGCTGATATAGCTATAGACCTTAAAAGATGTGAGGACTGTTGAACACCACAATGGTTGAATTGCTTGAAACAAGGAGTTTATAGTTTGTTTAAAAGCTGAATGAATCTGGAAGCCCTACTCAACCATCAATGAGGGCTGGGTATCGTTTAAAAAAAATATGATACCAGTGCCAGTTCCAGTTAAATTGATGCTGATACCAGTGGAGTACTTCATTCAGTACTTTTTTCAAAGGTTCTTCTTTTTGAAGAACACTTGCAGTGATTAGCTGCGCCAAAACCATATAAATGTTTATTTTTTTCATGATCTGGGTCCCAAATATCATTTGACGAGAGAAGTTTTAGTGCTATATGGTACAGGGTTATTTCAATCAATACCTTAAAGATAAAGAGCACCGATACCCAGCCGTACCACTGACCAAATCAAAAACTGCTGGAAAAGTTTAACAGGAAGAACCACTACTTCTTTTTCTGTTATATTTTTGGCCGATTATATGCTTCAGAGCAGAAGGAACCAGTTGTGTTGTCATGTTCTGATCAAGTGCTTTGATGCATGTAAACACACATATTTAAAACACTTTATTTAACGTCCATGTAAACAGTTATTTTGGAATCTCTAATCAGAATTCAGTCGGGTTGAAGAAATATTGTCTATGTGACTGCAGCAACTGTTTTGGTTTTCATTGCTTCCATTTCAGCAAAACAATGCAGTGTGAAGTTAACTGATGATCATAGTGGAACATTTAGCAACTTAACAGCCAGAGATTTCACTCAGGAGTTTGTGGAGACCAAAACAGAATGAATGAGTTTTTGACTTGCATTCATTCTGGTGGCCAGAAACATGAATATGCTAATATGGTAATGCTAACATTGCTCCAGATATGCTAGATATGTTACTTTTGGCTAATATTTTCGCCTTTTGAACTCTTAAGCTTGTCTTCTGAATGATCTGTTATTCCATTTGGGGAAATAAAACTGTTTTAAACCCCCAGATTTTTCTTACAGACAAACTGTTCTGGGGTAGCTGGGTATTTTCATTACCCTCCAGTTCTTGGCAAACTATACTTACAATATATATTGAACAGACAAGAGGTCATTATGTAGCATTATTCTAAACGGATAATGGAGAGGTGTTTGCTTGCAGTACCTCTTGGCTGGTTCATTGGCTCCATAATGTAAGCGTTGCAGACCACAAAGACAGCCAGGCCTCTTCCAGACCACTATCATTAAAATATTTAGTGCAACAAAAACAAACAATTATGCAAAAAGACCCTTACTTTTCTGTATAATGGCAGAGGTTCATGGCCTGTTTGTGGGGTTTGTGGGGTACAACTACAATAAACGCCTCCTCTCTGTATTACTTTCTCTTTCACTCTCGTCCAGGTTTATGTTTCTGTTTCCTGGCACTGATTTGCTCTTTTGACTCCTGACTGAAATTATGAAATTCTTAGTCTTTTGGTTTTGATGTTGCATTGGTTTTCTGTCCGGCCAAGCCATGGTGGCAGTATCCAAGGTACTGTAAGCTCGCAAGCCTGGATAATATGAAGCATCTGTGTCTCTCACTCTCCCTGCAGCCACATTGGCTGCGGAGGTGCCAGAGAGTCAGGGTTGTGAAGTCATTTTTAGAGGAAAAACATGGCTGCCAGGCATCCCTGAGTGAGTGTAGCTCCATTTCCAGAGCTAACACGATAACACAAACATGTAATTAGAGGAGTGCTGAGTCAGACACCATGGGCATTGTTTGGTCAAACACTTGTAATTACACTGGAGAGAAAAATACTCTCTGGAAAATGTACAATGGAAGAAACCCCAACATAAAGTATGTCTCTATTAGAAATGGTTGAAATCAAATAGCAGAGTTGGATTTCCGCTATTGTGCTGCAAGAATTTAAGTGTTCTTCATGCTGAATTTTGCAGCTTCAAGAACAAAATGTTGGTCAGTGGGATGATGTTTTGCAACATAAACAGAGGCAGGAGTTGGTTTTAAGATTTGATTTTTTGAGGTTGGTGGTTGGCAGGTCATAAAGATGGTTTCTTTGGTTCAAAAGGTCTCCAGACAAAAACCTGGACTGTTAAACTCTGAGTGAGAGAACAATCCTCTACCCACAACTAGAATTTAGATGAGTGAGTAGCTCAATTTCACTAGCTGCTTATAAAAATATCATTTTAAACATCGATGAATATAATTTTAAAATCTCTTACAAGCCGTGATAGCTGTGCATTTTTGATTTCTAGACATTGTGGATAGAAACCAGGGAGAATTTGCTTCTCTTCTTTTTCACATGAGTAGTGAATCCAAAAATCTGTTGATTGGACAAAACAAGCTTTTAAAAGACACAATCTTGGTCTGTAGGATTTTTTTACAACACTTTCTGACATTTTGTAGACCAAACGTTGAGTTGTTGGCAAAATGTCTGTGCAGGAGCAATTCCTGGACTCAAATTTAGTTTGTTTGAAAGTTGGAAAGGGCTGGCTGCAAGTTAAAGTGTTAATTTCTGATCCTGTCCACATCAGTACATTGCTTAGCTTCTGTGCTGGTTCTCCTCTCTGCTTCTCCTAACTGGGGACGTGTTGACTGCCGTACTGACCACCAATAAGTGCTCGCACAACCCCTCTTCAAATTATCCAAATTCCAAGGCACTCATTCAAGTTCAAGTATAAAGGTCAAAAAGCCCTTATTTAAGTCTGTCAGTGTAAAATAATTAAATACCTTTCAACCTTCTTCATCTTGAGTCATCTCAACCGTTAAGTGTGTCGGTGTTCCCTCTGTTTTGATTTCTCACTGTTATGTACACAGTGTTGCCGGAGAAAAAGGGATTTTTCTTAGTTCGCAGCTTTTTGACAGAGCCAAAAGAAAGCACAAGGCTCATTATAAGTCAGCCCATTGTGGTTTTCCCTCTCACATATTTTTGCTGTAATGAATGAAGACAGTTAGCATACTCATTTTTTCCATTGCAGAGAGAGTTTTTTTTTTCTTGTTAGGAAATAGGAATGCAGCTCAAAGGCTCATGTTGGTTGGATTGGTTTGCCTAATAATTCTCACAGGATGAGTGAGAATTAGGCATACGTTGCATTGTGATGTACTGACTGTTACAGCAAATCATATGCTGAATTGTTCAGCAAAAGTCATACAGAGTTTGTAATGCTTTTGTTATTCTGTGGACTCGTCAGAGGAAAATGGGTCAGCAAACAAGTGAATGGATCTGTATAATGGGTTTGTACTGCGGTGCTTTTGTAAACCAATCAATGACTTGGATCAGCAGCATGCCAGACATAAAAGCAGACATATAGAGCAGATTGACTAATGAAGATGTCCTGCATTTTAAATTTAGGTCAGTAAAGCTGTGTAGGAATGATACTCACTGCCTGCACAAATCGCCAAAACAGTGTTTACAGGAATCTCTGTCTATCTCAGTTGTAATCGCTGCCAAACACAAGAAAGGAAATGTCAAAGCTTTTTCCATGAGGCCTGCAGAAATATTTGGGGATATTTGCTTTCTTGTTGAGGCTTCTTCCTTCTTTTCATCAGGATTTGGCCCTCTCAGTCTGTCATACCTTATATGTCCCACTCCCAGAGGTGGGAAGTAACTAAGTACAAATACTTAGTTCCTGTACTTAAGTAGAGTTTTTAGGTATCTGTTCTTAACTTTACTATTATTCTGACTTTTTTTTTTTACATTTACTCACTAAATTCCATATAAATATCTTTACTTTCTACTTCTTACATTTTCAAAGTAGACTCATTACTTTAGTTTTAATACATTTAGAGGAATTATTGATCATTTTTATTTTGCATCATTGTTCAACGAATTCCCAACATTAAGACCAATTTCAACCTAAATGGACAATAACACAAAAAAGACAATTGCTTTGTGTATCCATCAGTGCACATCATGCACAACAGACCTACCAAGACAAAAAATATGTAAAAGACATAACAAGGAAAAAATTATGTAAAAGACAACAAAATGAAAATGGTGTAAATCAAGTAAAAACACAACGATGTAGAAGACAGAAAAAGTCCTAACAAGACCTAACAGGATGAAAACAATGTAAATGATCTAATAAGACAAACACAACTTAAAAGACACAACAAAACATAACAAGACAAAAACTACACAACAGACTCGACTGGAGAAAAGATGGAGTTCAGATAGTTTTGCACAGAAACAGTTGGTAGAAATGTCCTTTAGTGGGCGACTTTTTACTTTTATACTTTTTCACTTTGCTCGAGTAAAAAAGTCGAATCAGTACTTCTACTGTTACCAGTTTTTTTTTTTACACCAGTATTTGTACTCTTACTTGTGTAAAAAAAACATCTGTACTTTAACCACCTCGGGCCACTCCACACGCCCATTTGGCTTCATCTGTCCTCCTCTGCTCTGGTGCGGTGAGTCTGGTTTCTCAGGCCATTAAGTGAGTGTAAGTGGTGCTCAGGCCTGGGCACAGACCTGCGTCTCTGAGAACTCCTTCCTCAGTGTGAATCGAGCAGGGTGCAGGTCTTCATGGGTGACTGAACACTGAGGAGCTTTCAGGGCCCCCAGTCTCACAGCGTGAAAGGTTGACCCACAATGAAGCCTCCTCCATTTGTATGAGCTTCATCATCATTCAGATTGTGTCCTCGAGTATGGGAGTGACGGTGTCTCAACACTGGAGTTTAGCATGCAGCACTCGGGCTTTGACTCCTACGTTCACATGATTATTCCCACAGCCACTCGGCCTGTTTTTTAATCACCCAACTCTGCAGCTTTACACGACATTAAAGCCTTTTTTTTTAGCTCAGTGTTTTGATTTAAGGCCAGTGTATTTACCATATTGTTTAGGTTCTCTGCTCAAAATCAACCCTCCAGCAGCAGACAGATGTTTCCAGCAAAACGGCTTCAATAAACACACAATATGATATTTTCCAAGAAAACTGAACACTTAACTTTTAAAGACCAGGATAATTTCAGCACTGAATACCCAAAGGTAATAATGCAGCAAACACAGATCTCAAGGACAAAGCTGACTAATCTCAATTTCAACAGTTTATTCTGGTCATGTCGACAATCATACTAACATTTCAGCAAAAGACAGGAGAAGTATAAAAAACTGTATCTAGTATTAGTATACTCTAGTATTGATAATTTATTATTGTAAAGTGGCATCAGACAACTCTCAAGCCCTTTAGAAACACACTAAGAGACAAAATATTTGTACACTGGGAGCCTAGAACTCTCGGTAAGTTGTGCTTGCATTGGTTGATTGGCCTTAGTTACTTCGTGCCTGCCTCTTCAGCTCATTGATCAGCTGTTTAGCTATCAGCTGACTAGTATTCATGCAGGTATACTGTGCCACACAGCCATTGTGTTGTTGTTATGTTGTGCTTATTAAGAGAGAAGTAGTTCTCCAGCAGATTCATCATTGCCTCTTTTAAGTTTCCATACAGAGCAGAACCATTTTGCACTAAATCTGACTGTATAGCCTTTTGTTATAGATGTTACATTCCTTGACGAGTGTCTGTGACTGAATGAGAAGAGAAGGCTGCAGTGGAGGATATAAGGATAAATCTTTTATAATCAATGATTTATTTTTCATCAAAAATGTTTTTTACAACTGGTTACACTGGTTTGACCACACCTTTTCACCCAAGTCACTGCATTACTCTTATTGGCTTTATGTTTTTGGGTTGTCGGTCTGTACATCCGTCTCATTCTTGTGATTGTGATATCTCAAGACACTTTGATGGAATTTCCTCAAATTTGGCACAAATGTCCATTGTGACTCAAGGATGAACTGATTAGATTTTGGAGCTTAAAGGTCAAGGTCACGGTGATCTCACAAACCATATTTTGGCTATAACTCAAGATTTCAAACGCTGAGTATGAGAAAATTTCACACAAATTTTATTTTCAAAAGGTCTACTTCGCCGTGACATCATATTATTCTGCTCTCTATCAGTCCTCTGTACTCCTCTGTAAAAATAGTCTCTAAATGCAGACAGCATGTGATAACTTCCTTTTTGCCAAAAAATACACTAATACACTTAATACATTAAATTAAATGCACACTGAAGCAAAATATTGGTGACTTCTAATTACATTAAAAACAAAAAGTGAAGTAATTACAACATTTTTTCCTGGCTTGATCTCCAAGCCAAAAGGCATTATTTTAATTCCAGGCTACATAATTTTTTCCAGTTAAAAGCATGTGTTTGTTTATTGCATTAAAATTTGTCTGAAAACACAATTTGAGAAGTCCTGATCACATGTTTTGAATTTCCTTTCACATGCGTGCAGTAAACTCAAACATTTTTCTGTTCGTAGACTTTCAAAAGGCCTGCAGATGGATCACACCGGTTTGTTTTGATTTTGCTGTACTCAGTAACTTGGAACTGCCTTTGTGTGGTTAGTGTGATACACCGAGTCTTGTGTGTTGAGTGTACATCTTTTCAAGCTTCATTTGAGCTCCTTTGTGCAATTAAAGAGAAAATCACAGGCACAGTTTCCCCTAAATCAGCTGTATTCTCACATATAAAGAGTTCAGGCAACCATCACTTCTACATGTGGGCTGGAGTCTCTGTTCCCCACTTCACAAGCATGTCAGTCCTCCTGGCGTTTTACAGGGCTGACGGTGAAAAAGCTTGAAGATTAGTGCAGCATTTGTTGTTGTGGGATCCCCGCTAAGTTCACTTCCCTGACCCCTGAGGCTCCCCTCCCCTGCTGACCCCCCCTCCTCTCTGTGGTCTGGTATCCGTGAGAAGACCCTACTCCAGTTCTGCTCCGGCAGGGCTCTCCCCCAACCCACTGAAAGGCCTTTCTCTTCATTAGCATGCCCCAGGGGCTCCACGGCCTGCTGTTGCCAAACAAACACTGCCAAGATCTTCTTCTGTCTCCCTCCCTGTCTGTTTCTCTGGTCATCTCTCGCTATCGGTCCCCCTCTCCTCTCTACTCTGTTATTTTTAACAAGTTGTTTCTCACTGTATCATCGTTAGGATATTATTTCCCCCTCCTAATCAGCTCCTCCACCCTTCTTCACACCTGTCCACGCGAAGAACTACAACTATAAAAACTATAGTCCACACCACAACTATAAAGCTGCAGTCAGATTTTAGAACTATATTGTTTTTATAGTAAATAAGTAAATAAGCAAATCCAGGTTTATTGATGTAAACCGAATTAAACAGAGTTAAATCAGTATGGAGATGCTTGCTCATCCAAATCAAAACAGATCAATATAAATTAAATTTAATTGCAGGGTGGACCTAGTGAGTACTGGGGGGGAGGGGCGACTGCTAACGTTTGGGTTTTCTGTATTTCTTACATGTTACACTGTTTGCTAGCTAGCTAGAAATTCAACAAAGCATTACATTGTTTGCTAGCTAGCTAAAAGTTAACAAAATGTGATATTGTTTGTTAGCTAGCTAAAAAGTTAAAACAATACATTCTTTACTAGCTAGCTGAAAAAGTTAACAAAACATCACATTGTTTTCTAGCCAGCTAAAAGTTTAACAAAATGTTACATTGTTTGTTCGCTAGGTAAAAAGTTAAAATAATGCTGCTCTGTTAGCTAGCTAAAATGTTACAGTCGTTTGCTAGTTATCCTAGTTAGCTTACTCGCGATGGCTTGACAGAAAAGCACAAATTTTTCCTTCTTTGAGAAGAACTCGACTCTGAATTAATGGCGACATATGGCCAAATAATAGCAGATTTAAAAATGGACAACAGCATTGTGAGGAAAAAAAGAGACTGCCTGGCAGCAACTGGCACACTGTTTCAATGGATGAAGTGGAGTGAAAGAAAGAAAAGGCATATCATAATCCTCAACTGGGTTTAGTCTATCTTTTAGTTTTAAGTTAATACTGATTTAAGTTTTTAAAGAGAGGTCAAAATGTAATCTTTCTTCATTTTAAGAAAAGTTTGGTGCAACATAATTTAAAGTTAACATGATCTAATGGTTTAAAAAATTAACCCCAGCCTTAAAGCCTTCATGTTTCAGTCCTTTTGAGCCTCTGGTTCTCTCATTTTCACATGCTGTTTCCTCTGTTGTCCGTATGAGCCCAGAGGACACTCTGTCTCCTTGTTTAGGAAATGTAGATCTGCCTTTCTTTCCTGTGTCCTTTTTATGTGAGTTAGAAGCCACCAGATGGAGGGAAGACAGCGGTCAGAGGTTGTTAATGTATGCTGCAGGAGCAGAGGGCATATGGTGCAAATCAGAAGATGAAGGCTAACCCCCCCCATACACACACACACACACACACACTCCCTGTTCCTGAGCTGAGGTGATTGTGTCCCTGTATTCTTTCTGACAGCAGAGAGTGGGGTTTTCACCCACTCAGTCGACTGAAGTAGGGCTCCTTATTCCCCACTCACCCATCTGCAGCCCGTCTCTGATATATTGAACCTGTTCTCACCAGGCACCCTGCTCTCAATCACTGTTTAGGGTCCTACATCAGGAACGCCTGAGAGGAGAGAGAGTGTTCAGGAGATGGGCGGGTCATTAGGATGCACGGACGTCACAATTTCAATTCAGAATCAAAGATCAATTTAAATGAACTACATTAAACACAACACTCTCTCCTGGGAGACAGTCCTCCTCCTGCTACACTCTTAGAAATAAAGAACCATAAAAAGTTCTTCTGTGTCTTCTATGTGTCCCCATAGGAGAACCCCTTATGGTTCCTGTTACAACCAGTTATAAACGTTCCACCGTGGACCCTTTAGACCCAACTTAAAGGGTTACATCTAACAATCTAACACCCTCTGTAAAAGGTTTCATCGAGAACCCCCTATGAGAGGTTCTACAGATAACCTTTCTATGGTGTAGTGGTTCCACCCAGAACCTTGGGGGTTAGATTTAGAACCTTTCCACCTTCAAAGTGTGCCAACAAGAGCCCACTCCGGGGTGGGGGGGCTCTTGTTTCTTTAAACGATTGTTATTTTCAGTTCTCAGTTTCTGTTTGTTGAAGTTTAGGCAACAAAACTACTTGTTAAGGTTTAGGGGGAAAAATAGTTTTCTATCTGCCATGGGGGTGTAAATAGGGCTATTCATACCCATTCATCATCTGCCAGTTTGTTTGTTTTTTGACTGACAAGTCAACTAATCATTGCAACTGTAACCTAAATCCCAAAACCGTCTGTCCAAACAGAACATTGTGCCTGTTTAAGTGACATATGATGAGGAAAACGCACTAATCCGTCCTGATGAGACCTCTGCATCTTACAGAGAAGCGCTGCCTCGGTGAGGCAGGACGAGACAAAACGTGGAGGAGAGGGCAGGAGGGGAGAGACAGAAACGTGCAGGAGAGAAGAGAGAGCGAAAGAGGGAGCGAGAGAGAGAGAGGAGAGAGAGAGGAGAGAGTAAGGGGGAGAAGGGAAGAGAGAATTTGCTGAAAGGAAGCATTTTTGTTGGATGGGAGAAAAACAACCATGGAAACTCCATCAGAAGAAAACCAAGACCAGAGGCAGGACAAAAGAGGTACCAATGAGCACTCACAAAGACCCAGTTCAGTCCTTTTCACTGCTGTGTTTACTGGGGCTTTAACCTACTCCAGCCTGCTTGGTTTCACTCTGCACAATAGTTGGGTAGATTCTGCTCAGCGGGGAATTTTTTAATGTCAGCACAGCATCCTTGTTTCACTGTTTGCATGCTCATTATTGTTGATATTCCAGTGGCAGATTGTGCATCACTGCCTCTGCAAAATCTCTGCCATGCTTCCAGTGTTTTGTTTTGTTTTTCCTGCAGTGTTTTTGCTTGTGCTTGTTTATGATTTAATTAGTTTTAAGTATGTATGATATTTTCAGCAGGAGGGGTGCCGTGCTGCCGCTGGTCATCATCATGATAGTGTCACTTTTTAAGGACAATGAGCCTGTTGCAGAATCAACAGCCGATCAATCAAACCTCAGGGGGCATTTGAATTGTTCTTTCAGGGGGCAGCGATGATTAATGAGGTGCATGAGGGGCTGGCAAGGACAAAGATAAATGAAGCAGACATTACCAGTCTCACAAATAGACAGCCATGAGGAGTGTGTACAGAGAGGGAGAAAGTCATTAACTTGCTCATGTCCTCCGCGTAGAAATCAGCAGGAATCATTGATTTTTCTGTTGCTCTTTGCTCCGAACATCTTCGAAATATTGTTCATTCAGACAAGCACTTTTCCCAAGAGAGGCTGTGGTGTCTGTCAGGGTGCTTAATAATGCAGTGTTCTACAAAAAATTATATTTAATAATCTTTACATTTGTATAATTTAAGAGATTTGTTCCTAAATGAAATATCTGACAAGTGATTTAACCTTTGAAAATGCTGATAATCTGTCAATCTGTCAATACCCATCACAGCTTCATCAGTTCAGTGATTAAAAAAAAAAAAAACTGAGAAAAGCAGCAAATCCTCACATTTGAAAGCTGAAACCAGCTAATGTTGAGTATCACTGCTGATGGACTGATGGATCTGATTACAAGAATGAAATTGGTTCTGTCAATTGACTTAATGTTTATTGACCACACTGCACATGTCATGAAGACCCACGGGTCAAGATTTAAGGTTTCCCATCCCACCCCAAGAATTATACATATTAAAGTCTATTTTTTTGGATTTACATGTCAGTCCTCTCATGATGCAGATGATTTCTACATCAAGGGGAGCAGTACACACCATTTACTAGTATTTTACTACTGGGTTCTCACGCTAGTGCTGGTTTACTGGTCCTTATTTTCTGGACTTTTGATTATTGTCATTAGTATGAGACCTATTATAATCACAATGTTGTACGCCCACTAATTGTTACAACATTATGTAACTGCCAATTTCCAACCTCCAGCTCTGATTGCTGTACACCACCAAGCAGACAGGGGTTGTAAATTTAAAAAAAAACAACAAACAAACAATTTTTTTTAACTTATGTCCTACTTCTTTATGTTTTTTGTACATTTTAAGTCTTTATGAAGACAGTTAAGAGTTGACAGAAATAGGGGAGAGAAGGGAGCAGTGATATTCAACAAAGGTCTCTAGCCTCACTCCAACCAGGGAAGTTGTTATCACAGGGTGGGGCTCTGAGCTGCTCTTTGTATGAGAAAAATTAGTCTTGGTAACTAACCAGTGGGCCTGTAAAGCCCATTGACACACTCTAAGTGATACTGGGGCTGTATTATAACTTGCAGAGCTTATCTTAACTTTTTGGTAACCATGGTAATTAGAGGAAGGACCTGATTTAGAAAAAAAGTCACTACAGATGAACAGTTCATGAGTCAATGTTCCTATTCTACCTTTAGATAGGAAATGTGTATTATACAAGCATTTTAACTCTCCAAAGTAACTTTCACTTCCTCCTGTAGTAGTAGCTAACTGCAGTGCGCTGTAGTGTAGCTAATGGTAGCGTTAGCCATCAATAGCTAATGGTAAAGTTAGCTAACAGTAGCTAATGGAAGTGTTAGCTAAGAGTAGCTAATAGTAGTGTTTGCCAACATTAGCTAACGGTAGTGTTGGCTAACAGTTGCTAACTTAGCTAACAGTAGGTACTTGTTTAATCTGCATGGCTGCTCTTTTATTACTTTGACATTGTGGATGCTGTATAAGACTGTCTGCTATCTTACCTCACTCTTTAAAAAAACAAACAAACAAACAAAAAAACTCCCAAGTTAGCATTGTTGTAAATTTCCCAAAAAGAACGTGTTTGGATTTCCCTACAGATGTTACCAAAACCTGTAACTCATCTGTCTTGAAGTTAAGTGCCCATCATTGTTTTTGCTCCATTTTTTTTTTTTGCATGTCTATATCTGTTTTTGTATATTTCAATGATTTTAATAACCAAAGGTTACAAGGTTATTTAACTCTTCGAGATGAGAAAAGGAGTGCCAGTTGCTAGGTAACAGACATAAAAATTGATAAGCAATGTTGGATTGAGTATTAAGGATTTCCTGACCTGAGATAAGATAAGATGAAGTAAGATAAGAAAGGATTCCTGAAGTTAGGTAGTTAGGTAAATCATAGACTCTTCCTATTTTAACTCGAGAATTAAGATAAGAAGTTACAGCCTATTGTTTATAAATAGAGTTGACTTGACTGACTCTCCCATCATTAAGGCTTTTCACACAGCTCATATTCACTCTACTGTACCAAACACACAATTCATGATCCATTATAGCCATCATTGCCTTTAATTGTCTTTTAATACATACACACATCTCCCTCAGTTCCATTCACACACAGCCATGGGTGAGCTGCAGTCAACAGCTATTAGCTGACACAGTGTAAGTTTCCATTGTTAGATAAGTAAACAGTGAGACCACTTTTGTCGAATTTGCGGCCTCAGAACTCCTCCGTCCCCTGAGGATGGCCATTATAGCCATTATGGCATTTTTAAGTATCGCTCCTCTCAAAGTGGAGCGTGTGGAAAATGAGAATGTTTCTCATAAATGGTGCTTTGGCAGCTCGCCCCAATGAAGCAACAAACAACAACACTTAGCATTAGCTGTAAACAGACACATCTGTTCGCAATGAGGCTAGATGATAGATTAAAACTGGATGGCGCTTTTGCTGTTTGGGACTCGGGGAGGAGATGGAGGAGTTGTGATGTTTTCATCACAAATGTCTGTGTGTGTCCAAGTGTGTTTATTTGTGTGAGTGGGGACTGCTTGTATCTGATATTCATATTTTTACTATGCACATATGATTATGTGGTGCTTGTTTGTGTTTGCCTCACATGTGATTCTTTGTTTGCGTAGGTGTGGGTGTGTCTGTGTTTGTGTCTGGCAAGAACATCAAACTAAACAATTTTTTTCAAGATGTCTGCTGCTCACTTGATCACATCTAGTTGGTATTCCTCGACGCAATGTAGACATTTTTTCCCACTTTTTCCACTGACGGTTCCAGCTGTTGGAAGATTTCAGCTCTGTGGTGTCGACACATGATGTCTGTTGTTGAAGGATGGAGGGCGAAGCAGAGCCAGCTGCAGGGGTTCGTGTGAGGAGTCTGGGAAACTGTAGTGATGCACAGCTGGATTAACCTGTTTAGAGGCAGCAGGGCAAACGTACTGTTGGGCCCCCATTTACAGTGCACACCACACACTATAGATGGCAGCTTATCTATACTTTGCAGACAACCCAATGACTCATATAAATAGTCTTCCTTATAGGGATGCTACTGATTAATGCATTTATTAAGTTGAGTCCAAGCTGATGTCTTCAAATGTCTTGTATTGTTGGACTAACAGTCCAAAAACCAAAGATACTCAGTTTACTATCATAGGAGACTAAGAGAAACAGATGCTGTTCCCATTTGAGAAACTAACCTATGAAATTTTACAATTTTTGCTCAAAGAATTACTTTAACAAGTTATCAGGATTGTAGACTCACAGGTCAGTCTTTATATGCTTCGCTCAATGGAGACTGAGGACAGTCTCCCAGCTTTCTTTGCTAAAACTGAGTGGAAACATTTAGAGGGCCCATTGCAGAACCAGTCCAAAGTCTTTGGGGCGGTGATATTGTGTTTTAATTACTGAGTATAATGGAGGAAAACATTGTGTCCGGTAAGGTGTGTCCTTAAAAAATATAAGCTGTGCAGGTTTGTTAGTGACTGTTTTTGTTGATCGGTAGGGAGCAAGACATCTGGTTGTCTCGTCTCACCAGACTATCAGAATTGTTAATTGTTCTTGATAAGTCTTCTGTCAGTTAACTGTTGCAGCTGTAACTCCTGCAGTACTACCCAGTCTCATGTTTTCTGTGTGAACAGTAAGCTTGTGGTGATGTAATGGAGCACAGCTTTACTTAAGAAAAAAGAAACACGTGAGCACCATATACTTACCAACTAGATTTTGACACAGGACCCTTTTCAACACCTCAAGGTTATGTAACAGTTGGGTACCCAGCTGATATTGTCCTTTAATGATGCAAATTCCCTAACAAATTTGCAAGAAGGACTACAAGGCATATATGGTGATATGGCATAAGTGTTGTCTTTTCCTGGTTTTAAAGGCTGCATTACAGTAAAGTGACGTAATTTTCTGAACTTACCAGGCTGCTCGAGCTGTTCAATTGTTTGCCTTTGGCCACTTAGTCATTATATCCACATTACTGATGATTATTCATCAAAAATCTCATTGTGTTAATATTTTGTGAAAGCACCAATAGTCATCCCTACAATATTGTTGCAATCTCGTCATTGTATTGGTATTTGGCCCAAAAAATTGTGATATTTGATTTTGTTCATATTGTCCAGCTCTTGTTGCATGTAATCAAAATACCAAAAACTGGGGCATCCTGGTGGCCTGGAGCTTAAAGGTTCATTTATGCTAAATGGTAGCTATGCGTATGGACATGGACAGAGTCCTCTGTTCATACTCTGTGTTTATTTTGTATGTATCTACATTGCATGTATGTATTATATTATTATTAACTTCTTCCAGCATGGCCATGTTTGTTGTTGTCTGAAACTTTTGTTTCTTGCTCTTCTTCTTTGGGGTAACTTTTGATTCTGAGCAGCGCCCTCTAGTGGATGTACTGCTTAACACCAATTCCAACCTAAAGAAAGCCTGGACGTGTGTGGGCAGTGATAGTTACAAAGTTTGAATCTATCCCTGGTTCACGTCCGACTGAGGATCTTTGTTCCCCCTTTCTCTGTCTCCTCATTTTCTGCCTTGCGCTACCGCTGGCTGTCATATGAAGATACAAACTGCTCAAAAACAACTGACACACAGTAAACAGGGATTTTGGAGCCTCTGAAAGTTGGGATCCAACATTGTGGTTATTAGACACAAATTTAGATGCACACTCATTTTCTTGGTTGCTCTGTCTGGCTGCGCCTCCGTCTGTTTGCCTGTCTGCAGGTCTGTACGCCAGCTTGCCCGAGAGTCGCGTCGGTCTTAATGAGCCATCTCATTCACACATTGGATGATTCTCGCTGCTTTGACAAACAGGATCCTCCTCGAGTGTGAAGTGGCTGCTGTGGCCCATTGTGGCTGAGCTATGTGCAGTGCTGGAGGGGCACACAGGATGGAGCTCAGCGGTGGGCTTGTCCTGGGCCTCAAGCCTGTGGGCCGGAAGAGCGGGGCCGTGGTTCACTGCCATTCTGAATGGCCCCTGAGAGTCCAGTGTGATGGACAGTCTCGGCCTGCACACACTGGCTCTTTGTATCAGGGTTTCTTGGACTCTGTCTCTGTCTCTATTTTTTCTCTCACACAATGTTATACATGCGCGCATGCACAAACACACACACACACACACACACACACACACACACACACACTTTTTCTCACACAAGTGTCTTTTTTTCTTCTTCCTCTCTCCTCGTGATCTCGATGTGGCTGTAAGGCCTGACATTGTCATCACAAACAGTCGCTAACTTGTCTGTGTTTCTCTGTCTCTCACTCTACTCTTCATTCGATCTGTCCTCCTCTCATTCATGTGTATACTGTAGCACCGAGCTGGAGAGTCTTGAAGTGGTCGGAGGTCTAACCAGAAGTATTAGTCAGGGACTCAGGGAGCATGTGAAAGTCATCAGAGGGAAAAAAGGCCCAACGTGATTTTCATTTATGGTGTTCCACTCAGAACAAGCCAGCAGGAACCATTTAGAGGCCTACAAGCTTGTTGTTTAGAGTCACCAGCTCCTACTGTTGTTCCCTGTGGAGGAGGATGATTGGAGCTGAAGTTTGTCCTGCAATATCCTGACCTGTACACTATGAAATCCCACTCAGTACGCTCAGAGAAAACAGTCTGTACTTTGCTGCACAGTCAGTCTACTAATACCAGCTGTCTATTATAGAACTCTCAAAAACATATTACAACATCCACCATGACATTTTGTGCTATTCATCATTGAAGAATCTGTTCTTAATGACTTGCATGGTTAAATAAAGGTCAAATAAATAAAATAAATGAAGTAACTATGAAGGAAAGAATCTCTGTCTGTCTGTCTGTCATTCACATACCTCTGTTCATCCGATCTACATCACACTTGGTGGTTGTATCGCAGGGGACCCAAGGATGTGCTGAATTTGGTCTAAATTGGCCAGATGGTGGGACTTTAAAAACAAACTATGTTTTGGTCTGTAACTTTTGAAATGTAAGTCTCTCTTTTTCCTGGATTCTGTTGGTCTAGATGAATCTCTCCCAAGGGCGTTAGAATTGGGTTGGGTTGGAAAGTACATGTTTCCACCAATATTCAGGGACTGCTTAATTTTTCCTAGTAATAGTTTTAGTAAAAAAAATTCTGTATGTAACCACTGATGTCTGTCAGTGTCTAGTCAATGTTTGTCAGATTTAAAGGTTACGTATCATCCCTCAAATGCGTCATAGTGGTTTGGTCCTCTGCCTACCTATAGCCACAGGTCTCCTTTTATTGCCAAAAAAGAAGTATAAAAATAATTATTTGCTTCTCGTGGCCAGTACCGATAAGATAACCAATAACTTCACATTTCTTTGTTTTAAAAAGAAGTTCATATAACCTGTAGCTTCTGCACACCTGAGGGTTAAGAAAAGCTAAGATTTGGCGAGAAAAAACAGATGACTTAATATTTCATAGGCAACAGAAGAACAAGCAGACAACACAGAACGAGAACAAGGTTTCAAGAGACTTTGTTGTGATTAGAATTAACCAGTTTGTTCAGTTGTGACATGTTTATCATTCCCAACAACACTGACATGAAATATTCACCCTTGATCTAGCCATATAAGTCATGCCCATTTGTGTCCAGATCGATTTTCCACCATTTTTAATTTTGTATAAATGTACTTTTTAGCCACTCCTATACATTTTGAGCAATCCACACCATATTTGGTACAAAACATCTCTGGACCATCAAAGTTTGCTAAAATGCTGTGGGCAGGGCTTTTATTACAAAAAAATCTCATATCTTCCAAACACTTTATACTACTGCATCCACATTTGGTGGATGTGTAGATTTGATGTCTGAGTAACCATGAAAAATTTGGTGATATTTCATTAGTAGATGGTGCTGTAGTAGCATCATCTAACTATAAAGGAAGGTATCTCTCTATTTATCAGTTTATGACTGTCCTTCGCATACCTCGAACCATTCCTCCGATTTACTTGACGCTTGGCAGGGATTGGATCTGAAATAACATCTTAAAAACACACAATAACACAAACAAACTAACCAGTCACAGTAGAGGTAGATCAGCATCTGCCGTGTTCAGTGTTACTGATTTTTTTTAGGTGGACCTAACAAGCTTTGCTGCTGCATCAGTCTACATCGTTCCACGTACAGGATTAACTGCATGTCGTAGCTTTCGTGTTGGGATTCCTGAGAGAGATGTCAATCAAACTAATAGTTATGAATTATTATTTTCACTCAGATCTTTGTGGATGCTTAATGAGAAACTAAACTTTGATATCATATATGCATTTTTACTATTTGAAGCCACATATCCAGAGGCTTAAAGTTTTAGATTTCATGATAAGGATACATGTAATATCTCACAGATCCTGTGATTACTTCAAAATCCCAGCTCTACTTCGACTCCTTTGACTGAATGAATCTGATTTTTTTCTGGCAGACTACTGTCCCCACGGTACTTAGTGCAGGACTGCTTAAAAGTGGTGTTGGGCTTTGATGTCATTTCTGTCTCCCCTGATGTCTAATACCAAGACTAAAGCTCTCACAGAGGCCCTTTGTGAACAGAGTAGTATTCCTGAGGCTGCTAATAATTGAACCACGTCAGTGAGTCTGTCCCTGTGCCAGTGTTTTTTTTTTCAATCAGCCAGAACAGAGTTATACTAACCTGCCAACATGTCAGGTCCAGCTGTGAAAATACCACCTTGGATTTATTGTGTTATTAAGCATAACAGCCAGTTATGTGTTAAGTGACACAAGGTTTCTACGCAGAGAGAGAGTTTTACCAACACTCTCAGTCTGGCTGGATGGATGCTTCAAATGCAGACCACTCCTGTCCAGCAGATGGCTTATCGATCGGATTGGTGGCTTTCAAACATAATGCACGTTTTCTCCCGCTAAGTGCTCCAAGTTAGACAAGCAAGGCGGATGCAGACGTGTCAGTCTGACCTTCTCCATGACGGGCTCTGGGGGAGGGTGGCTACACAGTCAATGTGACCTTTTTAAAGAATGACCAGTCCTTATAGCTTTAAACGTCCTTATCTGTGTTAAAACATTTTCTCACTTTCAGTTCCAGGGAAATTCAGCCAATCAAGGCAGAGTGACTGTCATGATGATATCATGGCATCCAGCGCTGTACTATCAGCTTTTAGACAGCTGATCTAATGGGAATAGCGGCGCATTTCAAGGCAGGGTTTGAAACAAAACAGACACTTGATGAGTCGGGCAGTCATGCTGATTCTCTTGTCACATTTGATTTCAGTCAAATGAATTCATAATAAACCAGTGTGACTGTTGTTGCTGGCTCTGTCACTCTGTGCACATTTAATATGAGCGATCTGGTAATGGAGATAAACACTAACCACACTTTTCATATGGAAACATTTCTTCTCTTTAGGAGCTGTGACAGCGAGTTGATTTATTCCTAAGATATAGTCTGCTGTTGGATCAGAATTAGCTGAAAGTGACATCCACTACAAGAACAGCTCCTCCTTTTAAATGGACTGTATTTACTTTGCAGCTGGGCTCAATATCCTGTGGAGCTCTGCGCTCCGACTCCCAGCGGCTCACTCATCCTCCCTGACGTGTTCATCAGAGAGCTGTGGCCTGCGGTAGAAGTTAGCGACTCTGCTGTGGGCACACTCATTGAGTTGTGGTTAACATGCTGCCATGGCAACTCCTATTCACCCACCATGGGGCAAAAATGTTTTTATCTCCCTGTGCTACACAAACAGTCAGGATGAAGCGTCTGACTGCAAAAGTATTGGCCCAGCAGCAGTATATCTGCTTTAATTTCCTTTGTCACGGCAAAGAGCACAAACACAGATGAACTTTCAGGGTTCTCGCCTCCTGGAAGAGGCAAGTAAGGAGGGAAGAATTTCTGGTTCCAAATTAGTGTTGAACTAAGATAAGATAAAATGCATACCCCCAATTCATTTTTTCCTTCTATAAACAAGAAAGAGAAGAAATAAGAAAAACTCCTGAATGTGAGAGATTAGAGAAGAATGTTAAACCGTACATAACTCATTAGTCTCTACTTACAATGACACAGAAATGACAGTATTTACTGATGAGAGTGTAACACCACAAATTATGTATAAAATTGTCTCTTATGCTGTCGAGATGGAGCAGAACGTGCACAGACTTTTGTCTGATGCAAATGCACAGTTTCTCTTATATAGGCTGTACTTAGATAATGATGACGCAGTTTGTATGAGTTGTTCTATGACGGTTGGTGCAGTTCTTATAAACAAAATAAATGAACTTAATTTGCTACTAGGGCTGGGTATTGTTGAAAAAATTATGATACCAGTACCAATACCAGTATCCTGAAAGTGATACCCGTACCACTACTTCATTTTTTCTTTATTTTTTTACTTCATTCGATACCCATCATGTGACTGGAAGCATTCCTGAAATAATGTTTCCCCATTTTATGCACAGGCGTGTAGTGTGACTATACTTAAAAACATTTTGGTGGTTTCTCAGCACGCCAAACTGCCAACTCTGTCAAATGCACCATGCTGCACTTCACCACAGCACAGACTGGATGGGTTGTAGCTGCTGAGGCTGTGGGCCAGTCACACGTTGCATTAAATTGCTTGCGGTAATTGGCTGTTACCATACAAACAATCTTTTTTCCCTCTATCTGGGTACAAAAAGGCTCGAATGAAGGTATCGTTTGGCTGGAGAAGTTTCAACACAACTTGGTACTTGGTTATTTCAGTCCATACCTAAAATGTATTGAGTACTAACAGACTCAGCTCTATTTGCTACATTACTTCTAAAAACAACTCTAATACTGGCATAGTTGTTGGTGCAAAAAAAAAAAAAAGAATTAAATTCTGGCCTCAAAAACAAAAGTCAAATCAAATTGTTTATTTGGAAAACCATGAAACCCCTAATTATTTATATATCCAGCAGTTGCAGAGCAACAGTAACATTCATTTAGAGACGTATTAGTGTGCACCTGATGTACTTAAGTCCAATCTGTCTCGCTCTGTTTTGTTCTCCACCATCTCCTGAGAGAAATATGTGGCTCTTCAGCTGTTATGTGCTATTATGTTCACTAGTTGTTAACTTTGTCAGTTGTCGCTGCTCAATGTTGGATTAGAAGTGTACCATAGATTTGTCAGTTTTTGTTTTTGTTTTGTTTTTTTGCTGAAATCAGCTGCCTGATGCTTTTGAAAACTCTGCTGATGAGAGCTGTGAACCAAAACACAACACTGTGGACTGGAAAACCAAATCAATGAGCTTAGAGAAGCTAAAATGCTCTTTAGAGTTGATGATGATTTCCTCTAAGTTTTTCACTACAAACTTTCACATATACATATTCATTTGATCAATTGTTAATGTAAAAATATTGATTATTAGCAGCTTTAAATACTTTAGTTGCAGTGTGACATCAGGCAAATGTGAGGGCTTTAAAACATTAACAGCCATTGACCTGATGTCCTGTGACTCTACAACATCCTGTCAGACACATGTGGATCTGATTGGAGGCACACTGTGGTTTGTTTGCATGCATCCACAGACACTGCATTGTGGTGACTGACTCCATTTCACAAAGCATAAGAACACATTGCATGAGGCAGATCCATCTGGGTCACTTCATTCCCTCGGTGAGAGTTTCCATTGATTTCCATTACGGCTTGGCAGACGCCCATAGCTCTGACCTGCTGGACGGTCATTAGTGCCCTTTAAGTGTAGTGATGAATTGTCAGATGAAACATTAAAGGCGGTGAAGACTGTAAAACCTCAGCCTCACATAGAAAACTGTTTCCGCTGATGCTTTACATCGAGAAGTCTCAAAAAGGAAGCATGCTGCAACAATTGTATGAGTTCCTTTGCAGCAAATGCAGAGATTGTGTTAAATTTCTAAGACTGGATTGCACCAACAAAGATTAATTTAATCTAAGATTAGTTATAATCAGAGTTTAGAAAATCTAGGTTAAAAATGAGTACAGATACTTGCTCACGCAAATTAAAATAAATAATAAATTCCAGAGATGTCGAGACCTCGTAAGTGTAGAAGAGGCAGGAAGCTGTTAACTTTTGGCTACTCTGTGTTCCTTAACAAAAATGTTATTTTGTTTGCTAGTTATAGCTAAAAAGTTAAACAGTTAAAGAAATGCTATATTGTTTGCTGGCTTGCTAAAAAGTTAGTCAGCCTAGTTGGCCTACTCATAATGGCTCTCTAATGACTAATTTTTCCTCCTTTGAGAAAAACTTTTTGGCCAAATTATCAACTGGAGTGAAAGAAAGAGACATGTCATGACACTCAGCTGTCCCTTAACTTTCTTAAAGGAAATCCATCTAAAAAAGGCAGCTATTTTAAAACATGGCGCAACAGAATTAATTAAATTTAATTTAATTTAATCTAGGTTTAGAGTAAAGAAGAGGTTTAAATTTAAACTTGCTTAATTTTAAGGTAGTTTAAAAGTTTAGTGCAACAAAAGTTAAAGTTACATCGTGATTTAAGGTTTGAAAATTAATCTTTGTTGGTGCAACCCAGCCAAAGTGAAAAGTCAGTCTGGTGTTCTTTAATGCCACTAATTAGTAATTAATTAGTGATTGGTAATTAGTTATAAAATTATTCATATTGCCTTGTGATGAACTGGTGATCTGTCCAGGGTGTACCTCTTGCCTGTGTGCTGGGATGGGCTCGATGATTGAATGAATGGATGATTCATATGAATATTTATTTCATACTTCATTCCTCTGAGATCACTTCCTGTCCTGCAAGTTAAAAACACTCCCTTATATGGAACTGGGAGCTGATGTTGTTATAAAGTTCACTATGTGGTCATGAGATTCGGCATAAAACACTGTGATATCAAATGACACTTTGTCACTGACACAGTTTTTCTGTTGTTTCTACAGGTTGCTTCGAGTGCTGCATCAAATGTTTAGGCGGGGTGCCGTATGCGTCGCTGGTGGCTACGATCCTCTGCTTCTCTGGCGTTGCCCTGTTCTGTGGATGCGGCCATGTGGCTCTCACTGGCACCGTGACCATCCTGGAAACTCACTTCTCCAAGGTCACCAGTGATCATGCCATGCTGACTGATGTGTAAGTGTCCTCATAATATACTGTATGTACTAAGGTTGTTAAAAGTATTGATACTTTGATACTTTTTCAATACCACTTGTTTAAAACCATACAATATCTGGTAAAAGGTAAAAAAGGTAAAATGACTGATTTTGCCTATAGAGTTTGGTTGGCTGGTTTGGGGTGATATTTAGCTTATACAATGTTGGTTGTCTGTTGGAAAAGGCTGTCTGACGGTGAGGTAAAATGGTGAAAATATTCTAAATGAAGCGCACACTTAAACTGATATTGATTTTTTTTATTTAGGTTGGCCTTTTTTTAGGTGGCTAAAGTACATTTTGCTGTTGACCCTGTCCAAAGCAGGACATTAATCAGCTCCTGTGCTGGTCCTCTTGCTGCTCTACCAAACTGAGGGCGCACCGACCGCCATCTATTGTAGATGATACACAGAATAACAATAAGTACCTCATAAAACCCCACATAAAATAATCTGAACTATCCCTTTAATGTCACAGTAGGATCCATTACACATGCTCACTGTGAGCATGCGTCCTTGCACAACCCTTTCAATAAAGAGAGGCCCAAACATAAGATAGATAACACTTGTAATGAGGTTGACTTTATGTGGGCTATTTTTAGCTGATGGCGTCTCCCACGTTCACTTTATCCTGGAGAACAGTCCTAATATGGAGCTTTTGTATTTTACAGTGCATCCATTAGTCCAGACAATAAAAGAGGGATGACAGAGACAGGACTGCACATATGTTTTATGTTGCCGTAGATTTGGAGTGCACTGTTTAATTTAAGATGTCTACAGGGGCAGTCTGTCTCTCGGTGGATGATTCCCAGAGACATGCATCACCTGTTATCTCCACATTTGGGCTTAAGCGTCTCTCTTCATGTGCGTCTTCGGGAACCTGGACCACTGTCTCAATCATAACCATCTGTTTGTGATTACTCATGTTTTAAAGATTGCATGCAGGAAAAAATCATAAATGATTGTAAGCAGGTATTTTCCACAGCGGTACGTCATGCTCGTACCTTACCTGACAGTTTTAGTGGGTCTCTCCAGGTGTTCCGTTTTGAGGCTAAAACCACGTTAGTCACCGATTTGTGCTCACTCTGTTTTTAAACTATTGCAGATTTATCGGGACAACTAAAGCTCATGTGTGACATTGCTCTTTAACAGAATACAGCTGATGCAGTATGTCATCTACGGCATCGCTTCGTTTTTCTTCCTGTACGGGATCATCCTGCTGGCTGAGGGCTTCTACACAACCAGCGCAGTCAAGGAGCTGCACAGCGAGTTCAAGACCACCATCTGTGGACGCTGCATCAGTGGAATGGTATGTTAATACAACTTGAATCTTAAACATAGAGTGCTTAAAAAACGTTTCATTCCATGTGATTAAAGTTTGGATTATTTGAAGTAGGGTTGTTTGAGGTACTTATCCATAGTCAGTCTATTTCCTGAGAGCAGGGATCAAAGTGTAACTTTTTTCTGTTTCCATCCTTACACAGAGATGCATTTATTTAGAGTAACCATATTTTGTTGTGAATAGTATACACGTCCTCTACCAATACAAAGATTCACATTAAAGTCACATTAAATCAGTCGGGACAAAAACAAGAGTCACTGGACAAATTCAACAGATAAATAAATCAATCACAACACAAGTAAGTATTGAATATTTCTGGCATATAGCACTCATTAATGATTTAGTTAGTCCTCCAACCAAATGACCATGTTGCTCTCAGATCAATTTATCGTGTTAAATGTTTGGGATTGTATGTCTCAAACTCACCTTAGTGCATAGTTATTTCTTACCACCTCTGCTGTCCCTCAGATAGAACAACCTGACTGAGGATACGAGTAACACCATGATACTTTTGTCTCAGTCAACTTTACCCTGGCTAGCACCAAAGACAGGCTCGCAAGATAGTTCACCTGCAGAGAGGTCGAACAGATGATACGCATTTACAATCTTCAAACAAGTAACCTTTGCCTACGAAACAGAAAAAAACACATACCATTTTTTTTACTTTTTACTTGCTAAGTATTAAAAAAAGTTTTTCTACTGTAACTTGATTGGATTGGGCTGATTTTTGCCTGTGGACTGGGTGAACTTCAAAGAAACGAAGTTCATGTTGCATGTCTGACGTTGTCTATCAATAAGTACCTCATAAAACCCCACTTCAAATAATCTGACCTATCCCTTTAAACTTCCTTTTTTAAAGTAAATTTTAAATATGGGTTTCATGGTTAACTGATGATGCTAATGTTGTGCCGTCTCTGTGTCCTCAGTTTGTGTTCCTCACGTACATCCTGGGTGTGGCCTGGCTCGGTGTGTTTGGCTTCTCGGCTGTGCCAGTCTTCCTCTTCTACAACATGTGGTCAACCTGTGCCACCTTGAAGTCTCCCATGGCCAACCTCACCAACATCGACTCCATCTGTGTGGATGTTCGTCAGTATGGTGAGAGAATAGCACTTAAGAATATGTCTTGTTTGGCATTATTAACTTAGATTTTACAAATAAGTTTCTATTAGTGCGCACGCTGTGGTGGATTAGCACCAATACAATGTTTTAAATTAGAGGGTACCAACCTGTTTGCCTTGTAACCCTTTAAAACCAAGCCATGTCTACCTACGAGTCCTCATAACATGTTGTTTATGTCTTCTGATTGTGACAAGTTCAACCAAAGGATATTTTTGCTTTCCCTCTTCTTTTATTTGAATAATTGAATAAAAAGCCCATTGAGGTGAACATATCCGGTAAATCACAAGAAAAAGGCAAAAATATTTTTTTACCACACTTTCCCAATCTTTTAATCATCCTGTGACCCCTAATGGGGGTCCCAACCCTCCCATTTGAAACCTCTGTCCAAATAAAATAAATGAAAATAAAATTATATCTACTTTCTTTCTCTTTTTCACACCCCACCTCTTTAGTAACAAGCCAAATATATATTCATATACATGGTATTCATATAATATTTATTCATTTCAAGGGGCAGATTAAAATAAAATAATGCTCCAAATCAAAGCAGCACAGGCTGAGAGATTCTGACTTTTAATCTCTATAGGTTGGCCTCTAAAAACACAGCCCTCCTTAGTTACTGTTGCTATGCCTACCAAACTTTCCATTCTCACACTGCATTTATGCAGTTTATGGTGATAACGGTGGCAGATTTAACATGGAAACTGGGAGTAATTGTTGAAAAACAAAGTCTGTGATTACTTGGAGCAGATTCTCATTTCTAGCTGATGACGGTGGATTTTGTCGGCTAAAATGACTCACAAGCAGATTTCATAAGTGTAGCTGCCTGATAAGCTACTGCTGACTCAACTTGAGTAAGAGCTATGGGGTAAGACTTGGGGTAAGAGCTGAGCTAAGCTAACCCGGTTTAGACCTGAGACTGCGAGCCAGAGAGAGATGCATCACCGTCGACCCACTTTGATTCTGCATCAGTCCACATTCTCCTCCTCAAACCCCTGCAGAACAAACACAGATGCGGTGGAATCTAACAAGTTTGTAGAACAGATGAAGACGGGGATTAATCCTTTCATCACACGTGTGCTCTTGTGTTCCACGCTTTTGAGAGACTACAAAAAAAGATGCCACCGTCCAGACTCGTTAAACGCAGAGTATCACTATTCTCAGAGCTTCCTGCACACCTTCAACATGCAGAGAAATAGAAAGCTTGACAGCCCTAGTTACAGTTGCTAACCTATGATTGGACAGTTGCTGTTTGGAGGCAGGGCTTAGCGAAGGGTCAATTATATGCCCAGGATTTTCCACATACCTGATTTGTAATGCAGGCTTTCCATTCAAATTTGTAATCTCAAAACCAATCTGAGATAAGCCCCAATGACATCATTAGGAGTTATTATCTCAGACGTGGCGAGTTAACTGATCATCATGTGTAGAGTGCCCTTTTTAAATCAGCATTTGCTTTGTGCTCAGTGGACACTCAAAGCACTTGACAGATTCACACGTGGTGGTAACAATGAATTTGAGTATGTATGAAAACCTTTGAATTTTACAGGAATTATCCCGTGGAATGCCACACCAGGCAAGGCCTGTGGATCTACGCTAGGTGACATCTGCAACACCAGTGAGGTAAGAGGTCACCTTCTATCCACACACATTTATACAAGTGCCGCGCACACATCAGCAAAGGACAACGGCATGAAAATCACTTTTTTTTAAAAATCGAATAATCACTGTCACTTGTCTTGTTCCAGTTCTACCTGTCTTATCACCTGTACATCGTAGCATGCGCCGGGGCTGGAGCCACTGTGATCGCTCTGGTAAGCTTCCCTCCAGTCTCTCCATCCTCTCCCTTTAGTCCATCTCTGCACGGTTTGTATCAGCAGATCATGTGTCAAGTGCTCTTCTTCTCATTCTCATATGTTTTATGTAACCGCACCAAGGACGACTACACATAGGCTTTTCCTCAGCTCCGTTTCCATTTGCTGTTTACCATCTGCTTAGATGCCCCGTGTTTCATTTTAGGATGGATGGAGGAGAGTGTAGTTGGGGTTTTCTTTTTGTGTGCCATAAAAATCGTAATCATGGGTTTGAACCACAGAATCACAAGTATAAACCCCAGTTTAAAAAAAGTCGGGATGTTGTGTGAAACGTTAATAAAAACAGATTTGTGAAAACGTTTTGACTTATATTTAATTAAATACAGTACAAAGGCAAGATATTTAATGTTCAAACTGATTTTAATGTTCAAAGTGTTAACTTTATTGTTACACGATGTCCATGATTTCCAAAAACAATCTGAAATGTGGACTGATCAGACCACAGCACACTTTTCCACTTTGCGTCGGTCCATCTCAGACGAGCTCAGGCCCGAGAAGATGGCACTTTTTCTGGATGTTGTTCGTATATGCATTTGTAGATGCAGCCCCAAACTGCGTTTACAGACTACGGTTTCCCAAAGAGTTCCCGAGCCCAGAGTCTCATGCAGAATGTGTCTTGGCATTGTCTTGCTGAAATAAGCAAGACAATGCTAATTTAAACAATTATTTAATATACGTTTTTAATGCAGTGCCACCCGAGGGGTCAAAGGTCACAGGCATTCACTGTTGGCTTTTGGTCTTGTCCCTTACATGCAGAGATTTCGCTAGATTCTCTGAAGCTTTTATTGATATTGTGGATTGTAGACAGTGAAATCATTAAATTCCTGCAGTTTGGTGTTGAGAAACATCGTTGGACTATGGACCTCGTCCATGCTTGTGAATAACTGAACTTTTCGTGGATGCCCCTTCAATCTCCAATCATGATCACCAGTCTTTTGCTGCCCCTGTCCCAACTGAAACAAAAAACAATTTAGTTTTTCAGTTTGAACAATTACAATCTTGTTTGTACTGTATTCAGTTGAATACAAGTTGAAAAGTATTTGCAAATCATTGCAGTCTGGTTTTATTTACGTTTTACACAATGTCCCAACTTTTTTTGGTTTATAGGATATTGTAAAATTATGGTCTTTAACATTTATTCCTCTGCTTTTTGAAAAATGATTGGACATTTTACTAACGTGTCTCAGTACTAGTGACGAGGACGTCACCGGCATGTTCTCTTACAACCTTTTCTGTTCTCTTCCACCAGCTGATCTACATGATGGCTACCACTTATAACTTTGCTGTTTTGAAGTTTAAGAGTCGAGAAGACTGCTGCACTAAGTTTTAAACTGTTTTTAAGAGCACAGTATGGCATTTGAGGCTGTACTGAGTAGAGACAGTTGCCACTGACAACAAATGAACTAAAAAAAAAAAACAACAACCTGAGAATAGAAATATCAACATCTCTCGATTAGTGTAAATAGCTGATTGTATGCTTCCTTTAGCATTTGTTATCCAGGGATATTGCTTGTCTGAGGACACCTGATGAAAGTTGTCTTCAGATTGGGGTGGAGTTTAGTTGACTGGTTTTGTTCTGCTTTCCTTGGCACTCACTTCTAGAACTTTGTCACCATCAGATTTTATAGAAATGCACACAGCTAGAAATCCACAACAGTGTTATTTATATTCGTAATGTGTAAAGCTGATTTTGACCTGCACAAAAGTATCAACTGCATGAGTATTTCAGATTTTAGAAAAACAACCTTCAGTATTTAGCATGCAGTACCTTACCTTACATAACAGGACGAGCATCAGTTGACTGCAGTCGGAGCTGAAATGCGAATTTGTGCACAAACTCCTGAGACATAAATGTCAAATACCTGTGCAGGCTGTGACGCACAATGACAGAATTATCTAAATTGGAAATGAGTTCATTCTGAGGTCTGATACAGACACACTGCACCGATCCCACTTAGATGTACAGCATAAAGCTCTGAAATGGGTCCATGTGGACATCTAATGACAAATGTTAAAGGTGTTCTCAGGCTTTATGTTTTTGATTAGCAGTTTTCATGAGGATGAATTCTAGTGATACAACTGACTCTTCCTAAGTCCCGCCCCTTTTTACTCTTTGCTTCAATAACAGTAGAGCAAGCTTGCTCTCCGGTGGAACATTTCTTGTTACCTTTCTAGCCAGCTAATGATTGATGTAGCTAGTATTTTGCTAATGTTAGTGATTACGTGCAGCTAGTTAGCTAATGTGCAAATGTGCTAAGCTCATCTATGTTGAAAAGAAAAACACATTTTTAAAATGGCTAAAAGATGTTTCTGTGGGGCCTATATAAAGGCGACATACAGTCACATCTTAAGTTTGCTAATTTTAGCAAAACACAAGTTAACTAGGTAGCTAACAATTAATATAAATTAGCTGGCTAGTTAGCAAGCAGATGCAGCTACTAGCTAAGGATCGATGTTGATTAGCTAGTTAATTAGCAAGAATTTGGTCAAATTAGCTACTGGATGTAACTAGCCAGCTAATGATTAACATAAATTAGCTAGAATTTTGCTAACATTAGCGAAGTTAAGATGTGAATATATGTCAACTATAAAACCTCTGTGGATTAAAACTTCATAACCGAAAGAACTGAGATTGTCTGCAGTTTGAAGTCTCCTGTCAACAGTTTCACAGATGTCTCTTTTATAATAGTGAGTTAATCAATGCTTTTTGGGCTGCAGGGGAATTTTTCACTGCAATACCACAAGTGGCCACTCAAGGCAGCCGCTAAACAAGGCTGAGCGCCAACGCTCCGTGCAGGTTCACATATTGCCTCTACGGGTTCCACCGGGTACCAAGGTTGCTCAGCTGTTACTGAAGCGCTGAGAAAAAAGGGCAAGACTTTGGAGGGGTGTAAACTGTAAAAAGGACCAGCTGCAGTGACCAAGTAGCAGTGGCCAAGTGCCTTTTCCTGTAAACTTCTTTGGCTTCTTTCCTTAGCCTTAAAATTTTGGTACCGACCCATGAAACCACAAAGTGTTACACAGAAAATATGCAGTATTATTTCTTTTCGTCACAAGTTAGATTCTAAACTGAACTAAAAACCTTTCACCAACTGTATAATGCTGATGAGTATTATGGTGACCAGTGGTGTTTATTGTAGATTTCAAAGTAACTGCACACACCTAGCACATCACGCTATGAAGGGTTAGGCCAGTACCAAGGGTATACTTCTGCATGAGGCCCTAAGCCTCACCTTAATTTCATGTATTTTATAAAAAAAAGAAGTTCTCCTATTTTAGAGTAGAGTAAATGTATTTTTTTTCTATGAGGGCTGACGCTGGTATAGCCTCAGCTATGAAGTTGATGTTTTTGTTTCATATATTTTCCTTTATTCTTTCTCAAAGTGCCATTAAAGAGCCATTTGTTTTTATCTTAACACTGAGCCTGCATGCTTACATTTTCAGATTCTTTGATCTGTTTATAGTTACTTACACTCCATATTTCATATATTTAATTTTCTTCTAAGTTTTTCAAGACTGTAGCTTTTACTTTCTATATAAAATAAACAATCTTTGTTTACAAAAGTATCCCTACTTGGTCTATTTCTTATAAATCCTACAGCAACATAATACAGAACTGCATATGGAACAGGGTCAGATTCACAAAATACTAAATCTCATGCTTTGCACTAACCTCAAGCTTTTACGGCCGCATAAAACTTGCACGCACAAACTCTGGCTCTCTTTCTCTTCTCATTCTCACGCCTTTCAAGTGTCATTTCTGTAGTGTTGTACATAGCAGAATAGTAAAGTAACTCAGTATTAGTAATAATTGTAACAGTGATGTTACAATAATTGTAACAGTTAAAGGGAAAATTCAGCACTTTTCATGTGGAAGTCCAGTCAGTGTTGATGGGTAAATGTTGTCAGTTGAAGCAATAAATTCCTCAGTGTGCTACATTGACAGAGAAAGTTGAGTTCTCCTGCTGCAAAACCTGTTGCATGGAGAAGTTCTCAGAGTGATCTGAACAGCAAGTGCGTTCTTACCCAGCCTGTACCTCCAGTTATGAATACAATATATTATTAAGTGGAATGTTTTCTATTTTGAAATGAATTTTCTGTTGATCAATAAATTGTTAGTGACACTGATTATACAGTGTAGCTGGAGATCATTCATAGCGATTATGCATTATTGCCATGGCAACCCTAACTGCTGGAGAGAATGCTGTTTGTGGTTGGCGCTTCTTAAGTCCCGCCCCTTTTCCCCTCTGGGCTCCAATAGCAGTTGAGTAAGCTTGGTACCCAGCAGAACTTATGTCAGCTTCCTCCTTCCCTGTTTCCTGTACTTAGATTTGCTTTGTGCTCGGCTCGTCTATGTTGAAAAGAAAAAAATATTAATTTTGTAGAAGATGTTGCTGGAGGACCCGTAAAAGTGACATATACAGGATAAAGTCACATCTTAAGTTAGCTAATGTTAGCAAAACACAAGCTAACTAGGTAGTGGACGATTTAAGTAGCTTAGCTAGCTGGTTGGCTAGCATTCTGCTAACATTAGCTACCAGATGCAAACAGCAAACTAAAGATCGACGTAGATTTGCTAACTAGTTATCAAGTTAACATTAGCTAACTTAAAGCTCATCCAGCAACATTTTTTAACCACCAGTATGGTTTTCTTTAACGTTCTCAACAGATGAGCCTAGCACATAGCATATTTAATTACAGGGAACCCTAACTGGAAAGGGGAAAATTGCTCAACTGTTACTGGAGCACAGAGCAAAAAAGGGGTGGGACTAAAGCTGTGTTCACATTACCGGCTACAAAGCATCAGGCTACAAGTCATTGTCAAACTGACGTCTGACTCTTGTCGCTGCATGTCACGCATTAAGAGCTACGAATCAGTTTTTTTTCACTGCTCCCATGGCACAATGACATGTCAATCAATTAGGTTCTTGTTTCACAACTTATGCTCCCGTTCACCCACAATTCATGTGCTGTGTAAACAATGGAAGAAAAACATATTCTTGCTTTAAGGCACTTTTTTCTTACCGCAACATTTTAAAAAAGCAGCTTGATGATCCATGTTCGCTGACACTACACATAACAGCTCATTGACATCAATGAGCGTTAAAGCAACACTTCACTCCGCAACAATGTAGCTGACCACATTTTGCGGTTTTGTAGCTATGTTGCTGATAGTGTGAATATATGGTTAGGAAGGGTCAATTTGCTTTCAGCTCCTAAATCGCCTCTCCCTCTCAAATGTATTTTGACAATCTCGACTGTCCTGAACTTGAGTGTATGTTACTTTAAAGTTAAACATATGTTGATTAAATTTTATTTTGTTATTGCCAACATACTTCATTCGTACATACTTCTGACCTTGAATGAAAATCAGATGCAGACCTTTGAGTAATAAGTTTGAGACCCTCTGTACAACAGGCTGTCTCAGCTTGGATTTCTAGTCTCCACATCTGTATAGCCAGTGGGCGTGCTAGATTAATATTTTGTCATCTAACGCTATGTTTTGACCAACAAAGTGATAACTACAGCAACATGGGTGTCGGAAGCTCGCGCGCAATGCATCCTGGTATATGTAGGCTCTATCTAGGTCAGTATAGCAGCACTGAGGAATTTATTGCTTCATTTGACTACATTTACCATGAACACTGACTGGACATCCGCAGGAAAAGTGCAGAGTTTCCCTTTAGGTCTTCTTCAGTCACTCTTGTGTGTTAAGTCTTTTTTAAATAAAAGCTTAACTTTATGTTTGTGTATGTCTGAGATGTAGCTCTGACTCCTGTAGCTTGCTTTGCATCTTTGACATGCTCACCGGCCATCCACCTCACCCTTCTCTTCCAGATCCACTTCCTCATGATTCTCTCAGCAAACTGGGCCTACCTTAAGGACGCCAGTCAAATGCATGCCTACCAAGACATCAAAATGAAGGAAGAGCGGGAGCTGCAGGACATCACCTCACGCTCAAAGGAATGCCTCAATTCCTACACATAAAGGATATTAAACACTCACAGTCCACACAAACACACACACACACACACACATAAAGACACACAGACACTGTGGCCAGCCACTGTGGCCCCTCTGGACCAAGACAACGCTCAGCTAAAATAACCTGCCAACTGCTGTGATGCTGTGCAGTACTAACCAGGCTCCTAACAAACTAATGCATCAGTGCTGCTTTCTGCACTAACTCACCAACAAGTGTTTTGGAACTGCTACTCCAAATTTCATTTATGCTGTTTTTATTTTTATTTTCTATTTTTCTGAAGGAAAATTCTGATATATTCATGTAGTGTTTGATTTTCTCTGGCCCTTTTTATTGCCAGTTTTTGCTGGTGAAGCTTGAGACATTACACTATTCTTCTACAACGCATAACCATGATGACAGTTTGTTTTACAGTCTTGCTCTGTCTTTCTTTTTTTTTTTTTTAAAGCTGTGGTGGCCAGTTTTCAACAAGGGAATGTAACATTTTATTTGTTTTCTCTTTTTAAATCAAAAATGCAGATGAATTATACACAACATGAAAGGCCTTACACTTGATCTGAGTTAGTGTGCCACTTCTAGATGGCAACAATTTGTAATGTACAAAGACATAAAACGTTTTGCTTCGACTTCACAGTGAGGAAAGAGGTAAAATATTCAGTTATATTATAAAAGTGTTGGTAAAAGTTCAAGTATTAAACTGCATCTAAATCCTAGTGATAATCCAAGTGTTAATAATTGGTTTTAGATTCTAATTTTCATTATAAAGCTACTTAAAAGTCACTCAGAACATTCATGGCCTACATTAACACTACCTCAGATGTGCACTAGAGCCTACAGAACAATTTAACTGGAACAAACAACAACTTCTCCCTTGTAAAACGACAGTTTAACTGTTTAAGGAAAACAAAAAAACAAAAAAACAAAAAAACAAAAAAAAGATGCCTCTGAAACACAATATGTAGTTATGGTAGCTTGTACACACATCAGGAGCTCCTCTACAGTATCTTAGGATTGAATTTGTAGGCATAATGCCATAAGAATAAGAATTGCTTGCTAAATGTGGACTGCTGCCAATAATGAGGTTGAAGGATATTCAATGCATTTAACATCTTCAAAGTTTAGTCCATGTGTTTTTATTTATACAAATGAAAAAAGCTTGCCAACAAAGAGAGCTCTCTCATCCCTCATGAAGGCTTTTTGGCCCATTATCAATTGTAATATCTGATCATATATTGTAAAATATGATCGATATTTGCCTGATTTTGAAAAATCTTTGTCTAAAACAAGTGTAGCTATGTCCCATGTGCAATGGTACTATGGAAAACCCCAGAAATTTAAAGAATTTAAGGTGTGAAAAATTGTAAAACAAGTCAGGATTTTTAGTTTTGTTATTTTTGAAGATAAAAACCACTTAATTTTCTTAATTTTTTAATAATTGCACCTGTTTTTGATGTGCAATTGTCATAATGCTGACATAATTACTCATGTAATCTTTTATTTCTTATTAGTTGAGTTACAGGGATAACTTGATGTATTTCTATGTTGCATGAAGAACTGTTTCTGCAGTGACACACGTGATGTACAGTCGTGTATACTGACATCAGTAGTAGGCAGTGTTTGCCTGTTTCCTTTTTTTCTAACTGAATACAAATTAATCCACTTTATGTAGCTGATTAGTTATAGCCGTTTTTTTTTTTTTAGATTCTTTTATTCAAGTTAAAGTATATGAGTCGTATATTATTTTGTTGCTTGATAGTATACCTGTATTTTCTATGAATGTCAAGGGCTTCCTCATGAATTACTGATGCTTAACTTTTAATTCAACTTTCAAATAATTATTCATCGTCATTTGTAAAACTGTACGGCAATCTAAATGGTAAATTTAGCCAAAGTATGAATGCCATGTGACTCTTTGCCCAGTTTTTTATACAGTATCTGTGAGATATTGTAGCACAAACCTGCACAGTTCTCTGCAGGACTAACAGCCACAGGTGCACAGTGTCTGAGGAGCAAGATGACAGATGTGCAAGAAGCTAATGCACATCTCATCTCGTCTTTGTTTGCTGTGTTTCCTGTTGAATGAACCAAAAACGAATAAAGGCTACCTATCAATCACCAGGAGGACAACAATCCAGCATCCTGTCTGACTGGAAACCCCTTTATGACATTATTCAACTGGCCTGTTGACTGTTTTTATGAAAATAAAAATAAAATGAGACAAACTTCTTTCTGTTGTGGTGTTTTTCCCCTTTTCGGATGATGGAAATATGTTGTTTGGTTGTGTGCAGTCAATCCAAAAGAATAAAAAATCAATGTGATTTATTATTTATATGCAGTAGATGTAAAAATATTTGTCAAACATATACAGAAAAACAGTATCTTAAAATATAAACAAATGCTTCCCAACAGTAAAAAAAAAAAAAAACAGTACCACAGAGACTTCGACATGACCAGCTCACCAAAAATCATCATCCTCATCCTTGGGCGAATATGCTGCAATGCTGGGAAAACAAAATGAAGTTAATTAGTAAAAGCCTCAAGGGGGAGCAGAAAGCAAAACCAAAAATAGAAAAGCATTTCTCAATGAACTCATCTAAGACAACGTAATTCCAGTACAAATAACAACATTAACAAGAGCAGGAGATGAGAAACCACAGAAGAAATTAAATGTTTTTGCAAGAGGATTATGTTGGCTTATATATTTATTAAACTTTCCCCAGAGTAACAGCAGAGCTTTTAGATTTGAAAATTTTAACTCTTCAAAAGGAAAGCCATTAATCTATCGAACCATTATGTGCGCAGCCTCGTTAAAGGGATAGTTTGGATTATTTGAAGTGGGGTTGTATGAGGTACTTGCCAAATATGTATTAGCTACAGTGGATGCCAGATATGCTCCCAGTTTGGAGAAGAAGAGAAGAGCATCACACGGTATTTTAGCCACTTTAAACTCCTTTGGCAAAAATCTGTAAATTCCCATTGCAGAACTCAGGAGTTGCTGGTCTAATGCTGCTGTGATCTGTCAGTTTGTTTGTATTATTGTGTAACTTTGGTCTTTTAAGGACAGTTCAGATTCACCAAAGTCACACAATAACACAAATGAACCAACAGATCAAGGCAGCAGTAGACCAGGAAGTCCTGTGTTCTGCAAGGTAATATTACTGATTTTGCCACTGGAGTTTGGTCGGTTTGGAAAGAGTGAGTTTTAACTTATATAATGACAGTTTCCTGCCGAAAAAGGCTGTTTGACATCAACGTAAAGCAGTGCAAATATTTAATTATAATTGGCTAAAACGTTTTGTTGCCGACCCTGTCCACAGCAGTACATGGCTTAGCTTCCATGCTGGTGCTCCTCTCTGCTTCTCCAAACTGAGGGCGTGCTGACCGACATCTACTGCAGGTCACTAAGTATCAATAAGTACCACATAAAATAATCTGAACTATCCCTTTAACTGTTTTTAGCTACCTGTCGTCTTTCTCCTCAGACAAACTCTTCGCCTCTGGGCTCGTCTGTCCTGCTTCTTCTCTTCCAGGGCTCTGAAAAAAAAAAAAGGCAGCTGTTTCAAGTCAAGTCACAAAAGCAAAGTTCGACAGGAGACTCAGACAAATGTGCGTGCACCTCACCTGTGCCTGCTGCTGCTTCTCTCTTGCCTCCAGGACCATCTTCATGTATTTCTCCAAAGGATTTTCACTTTTCGGCTCCTCCCCACCATCATCTGCCTCTTGCTTCTGCTCCTCATCTCCTCCTTTCTCTCCAGTTTCTTCTTCCTCTTCTTTTGCCTGTCCTGGTTGTTCCACATCCTGCAGAAGCTGGTTGGCCAGGGATATGGTCAATTTTCATATCATCAGGAAGATCAGAAAGTGGAGTTTTCAAAGATAATCCTCACCATCTCTTTCTCCAGTCTTTGCAGTTCTTGCAGCTCCCTCTCTCTGGCCTCCTCTTGCTCCCTTTGCCTCCGTTCTTGTCTTTCCTTTCGCTCTCTTTCCCACCTCTGCTCCTCATCCTCCTCATCTCCTTGTCTAGCAGCCTCACCTGAGGTTTGTGTGACTTCTATAAAACACATGGATTAACAAGAGTTGAATCAGTTGGCAGTTCATGGCGACAATATGAGAGACTCACACAGTCAGACTGGTGGTGTACAGTAGAAGGTGGCCATTCTTGTCATTTGGGGTCAACTGAGATTATGTGCCAGTGACGGGGGGGTGGGGGTGGGGGGGTGACTAACGACTCACCCGCTTGGCCCTGCAAGTCTACTGGGTCTTCTGGGAGGTCTGGTGGTGGGCGGGGGACAGCAGGGCCGTCAGGGGCCTCCTCAGAGAGAGGGACGGCAGTGTCCAGGAGAAGCTCTGGAATGTGGCCGGGCTCTGGAGAGAGACACGCACAAAGAGATCTTTTATGCTCCACCATAATGCAACAGGGCCAGAGGACCGGCACAGAATACATAATCAGCTGCCCTTCATCTTCACCATTGTGCGGGGCCACTGAAAGGACACTTTGGAGGCCAGTCACACACTCATTAAAAAACAGCCTTTCCAAAATCCAAAAACCTCCAGACCGGATATACTCCAGTTTGTTCCTGGGATTTTGTTTGAATTGATGATAATCAATACGGAAAAAAACTCTTATACAAACTTTAATGCATCAATAAAGAATGAGAAAAATGCAATGATTTTTGTTTTAAAAAATGTATGTATGGACGAACACATGAATAGATCACTTTGGGACTTTTGCAGCACTGATATAATGTATCTCCAATGTAAAACAATCAATATCTAATGCAGTGGTTCTCAAACTTTTTCTGGCATGCCTCCCTTTAGAAGCTGAACAAAAAATTAAAGCACAAACCCCACCACACAATTATTATCAATCATTCCCAATAATTGGGGAAGCAACTGATAAAAAAAAATAATAATAATAATAATTCAAGTTGAATTTTAGTGAAATAAAGGTCAGCACGGTCTCATCAATGAACTCTCTTGTTTATTTCCCCAACAAAATCATATTTATTTAACGTGGTTTATACAAAAGTACTGAAAAGTTTGGAAGTGATGCAGCCACCCACGTTTTGTATGTATGTAACTTTATTATTGATAATTTTTTAAAGGACTCAATACCAAATGAGTATCTTGTGAGAATCTTTGGATACTGAGAGATGACTTGTTATATATCTGCTCCATGACAGTAAAATGACATGAAAGAGAAATGTAAAGAGCACTTTATTTGCCAACAGATTAAAAAGTTCACTGAAAAGGTTAAAAAGGTTGGTGATCACAATTCTGATCTCATATCTTAAGTGCAACAACATGACGAGCAGTTTTTCCAGTACACATCACACTCCCATGTTGTATTTTTAAGTAGAGAAAATATAAAACTGGTTGTCACATAACAAGAAGATGGCTGCAGGGCATTAAATAAAAACAAAGACTAGTTCAGAGTACCTGATAAAATCCCTGTGAGATCTTCGAGGCTTATCTTTTCCGGCTGTGGAGAAGACTCAGAGCTGGACAGGACAGGTTGAAGCTGTGGTGGACTGACAGAAACAGCAGCAAACATGAGGACATTAGTATTCACCATCTCTACGTGAAAGTGTATAAAAAATGATGTCGTGTCCTTGCCAAAGCGATGCCAGATGGTACCTGGACTGGTCTCGCGCCGTGCTCTTGAGCTGAGGACTCCGAGGTGGACTGAGCTCAGAGGAGAAGTCACCTGAGGTCGCCACCTCATCATGGAGGGCACGAGGGAGCTGTCTGTCAGACGACAGCTCCGGGAACGCCATCGGAGACGCAACAGCTTCTGTCAGGGTGCAAAGACTTCATATTAGGGCCGAACAATATGGCTTATAAATAATATCTCATTTATTTTTAGGCTATGCTGCGATATATGATAAATATCTCAATATTAGGGATATCACGATTTCGATCCTAAATCAAAAATTGATCAGAATGAGCTAAATCGAAAATGGATCAAAATCAAAAGCAGGATGAGCAAATCTCCCGCTATTTTTTACTGCTCAACCCAAGTCTACTTCTGCATATCTGAGGAAACACTTCACTTACACTAACTAACACTTCAAATATAACACACCATAGCTGTCCAGTAGCAGCTACATCTTTATCTTTTTTAAGAAGAATTTGAAAATATAAATGACAGTTTTCAGGGCATAAAACCAATGATTTGCTGATATTTACAAAGCAAAACTTGATAGTCTAACATTGGCAAATCCATCAGTGCTAAAAAATAATTAAATCGAAAAAATTGTGATCTTAAAATCAAAAGTCAAACCGAATTGTGTATTTGGAGAATCGTGGCACCTCTTCTCAATATACACACTTTCTCTAAAATATAATGTACATTCTCATATAACACAAACATTCTCTGCAAACATATGATGATCTTGAAGAAAGTGATTCACTGTTGTAGATTAAATTACTGTATCCACAGTAGGGCTGGGTGATATCGCCAAACTGATTAGAACGTATTATTTGACAATTAATCGATAACCTTGGAATGGCTGCACCTAATTTGGCATTGTTTTGTCTGGTGGAGCCATTTGTTGAATAAGGAACTTAAAATGAGAAAAAGAGGAGAAAAGAGAGAAAAGAAAAAAAAAAATTTTAAAGTGTGTGTTTTATATCCTATTATTTATTAATGATTAATTAATTCATCTATTGTTAGCATTTTCTATCTTCTATCGATTAAGGAAAGTGCAAGCAAAGGCAAAGGCACAAAGGCAAATAATAAAACAGTTCAGAAAATTCCATCACTTTACTGTAATGCAGCTGAAAAAATACAGCACTTACATCATATCATGATATAATTATATCCAGAATCTAAGCTGATATCTTGTCTCATATTGTGATATCAATATGATATCAATATCCTGCCTAGTCCTTATTTATAAGGCAATACCCTCATGGGAGAAATTAATGTGAAAATGTGTGTGCTGACTGTTTTTACATAACTACATAACTGTTTTTGTTTGCCTCAACCACAGACTGTATATTAAATATGATTTAATCAACAGTCTATGGCTCCAACTTGCTAGTTGGACTGCTGTCCTCATTTCTGGATGTGCAGCTGCTACATGTTGCTCCCTTAAAAGAATTTGGTGCATCTAATTCTTCTGAAGTGTTTTCAGAGGACAAAGCTTTTTTTAAGGTACCTTCTGCAATCGCTCTTTGAAACTTTTTCCTGGAGGACGAGCGTGGTGTGGAGGACACACGTCTGGATGTGGAGCTGCTTCCATCCTGAGCGTGTCCATCTCTTAGAAACAGAGGTTCAGTCAATGAA